>OOFE01028653.1:0-10690 GCA_900323365.1 Monocentris japonica
GTGGAGGGCTCGGCCACAGCGCCCCCTGCTGCTGCAGCAGCGTTGGCCTGGTTGGCCTTCAGTTCTGCCCTCGTTTCTAAACCAAGAGGGAAGAGGAACAGGAATTCACACAACCCACATAAACGCAGTACGAGTCCTATTTAACTTTGAGCAACATCCTAAAAGCTTCTTCAGTCACAGTTTTTCATTTCAGGAACATTGTGAAAATGAGATCTGTCCTGAATTTCAGCGATACAGAGAGGATACATGTTATACATGCTTTGATTTCATCTCACCTCGACTGCTTGTTAACCCGCCTGAACCAGAAAGACAGAGCAGCTCTAGTGTTCAAAATGCTGCAGAAAGGCTTTTCACTAAAACAGATCTCCCTGTTTCAGCGTCTCTTCACTGGCTGCCTGTCAGAAGTCATTTTAAGATTTAATTGATTATTTTAAAGGTTTGTATGTCCTGGATCTGACCAGACTAACGCTACAGGGCTGGAACTGGTTGTTAAATTCACAAAAACATTTTAGAGTGTTTGGAGATAAACATGCACTGCTACAAGACGAAAACCCGCTACATGATATTAATACATGATATTAAGGTTTGGACCTGAAAGATATTTAGTTCTGGATTTTACAAAAGCAGGAAGAAGCAGGTAGCAACGATGGATGTCTCAACTCTCATTTTGGAGCTACACGGGTTTTCAATGTCTATTCAATGTCAAAACGTTTGCTGGGGATTCATCTGTCTCACACACACAAACACACAAACACACACACACACACACACACACACACTGACTGAGCTGAGAGGCCAGCTGATTGTGGAGAACAACCTCCTTCAACCATCAAACCAACAAACCCATGAGACAAACGTTGTGCCGACAAGAAGAAGCCGACAAACGTCTCAGAGTGAAACTGGTCAGAAATGAGAAGATGCAGAGAATTAAAGGGGAACACCGGCCACGTTAAAAACCTTTAATATTATTTAGACGCTAATAGAGGAACATAGAAGAGACATTTCCGCCTGCTGATGTTTGGGCATTCATGAAGAACGGCTCTTCATTTCTGTTTTATGAACTATGGTAAAATAATAAAATGGCCGGCATTCCTCTTTAAACACACAAATACAGTGTTTTCCTGTTTTGAGGAAATATAAGAAGGACCACAGCAGAGGGACCATCCGTATGACAGACGTTGTGAAATGGACCAGGATGAAAAGTCCACATACAACTCACCTTCAGACTGGCGGAGGCCTGTGACGGGGGCGTTCTGGGGCTTTATTTTATTCCTCGCTGCAATTAAGAGAAGGACCCCTCATATAGTTTTCACACAGAACTCTTCATTTTTTAAACAAGGGATTTTGTGCGGCCAAGCCAACATGCACAAGACGTCAACATGACGACACAACACCGACGGTGCAAACGAATGGAGACGCAACCATCCAGTCAACTCAGAAATAACTGAGGCCACTGTGCACAGCAGCATGACAACAACACGAGCATGGCAGGCACCTTACCTTTCCTGTGCACTGACCCCTCCCCTCTGACATCACCGTTAAAGGACGTCTCTGATTGGCAGAGATACACAGCAGAATGTTATTGGTGTCCTCCAAGCATGTGCATTCATGTGCTATCAGGTACATTGTAAAAACAAATTTCCTACTTGGAGGTTTCACATGAACGACACCCAAAGTCCGATGATGAAGTCAGAGAAGAATTTCTGAGTTACAATGATGACCTTTAACCTTCTCAACACGGCAGAAAAATCAAGTTTTGTGTCAGCCAACGTTAAGAAAACACTCATATACACCTTTATTATTTACGTTTGTGGTTAGCCAGACGAACCATCTTAACTAACATTTTCTTAAATTAAGTTTGTTAAATTGTACCTTCCCACCAGCACGTGACTGTTCATGAAGCGTTCGGGTTCGATGCCAGTGAAGGAAGGATGAGACGCCACAAGAAAACAGAACAGCGAGGCAACGTTTTGCACCTCTTACCTCGTCTGGCTGTCCCTGGGCCGGGGGTTTTAAATGCCTCTCTAAAGGCCGGCTCTAGGATGGAAACCATAGCAACGACTGTTGTGTCATTCGTGGCTTTCTTTTTTGGATCTGACCTCTACAGAGATACACAGCATGTCCCAATTTTGGGCATTAAGGGAAAAATCTACCCACAGATCCTCGTCCCCTGTCAGATCTCATGAGTCTGTGATGCATTCAGGAGTTATTTTGTGTTGTAATTGACTTTTTTGGTGAACCCACTTTCCCTCAACCTACTACTTTATCTACGTTTCCCAGAATGCCTTTCAACAACTTCCAGAGAATGAGTGTAAACTTTTCAGCTGTGGGCTTTATGTGTCGGTGGTGTAACGGTCCTCTTGATGTTGTCACGGTGTCTGATATCATTTATGAACTTTACTGAAGAGAATACTTTGTGATTCTGGCTCAGTAAGTGGTAAGACTAATACATGGCACTGGATTACTGTGTGAGTATAAAGAAAACATGGAATGGACTTCTAATGTTCACAACATTACAGGTGAAGAGAGCGATGGAGAGAGCGATTTTCTGATATGAAATTGGAAATATCGCAACGTGATGTCACGTCACGTCGTCTACGATTGGCCAGTTATCCACAGGAAGAAGAAAAATACACCAAACAACTAAATGGAGCCAGGAATGTAAGGTACATCACCAACAGGGTGGATTTTTCCTTTAATGCTGAAGCTCAAGAAAGAGCTAAAAGTAATGTGTGATGTTTTCCTACATCACTGTAACTGGATCTTTATTACGAAAAGTCCAAATCCTGAATTTGCAGACGATACTAAATTCTATTAATCGATTCTTGAAAGGTAGGAACTTCCAAATGGAAAGTAAATAATCCCACCATCACTCAAACTCTAGCCTCCTATTATTGTAGTTTTTACAAAACATCTGAATGTAAACTAACTAAACTAACTATGCTTCATGTAACATTTACAGAAGCTGTGTGCCGTTCAGAAACAACTCAAACAAAATAAACCAATCAAATCAAATCAGAGAAGGTCGTGAGCGACATGTGGTTCCAGACTGGACTTGAAGGATACCAAGTGGATCAACAGACTATTGTACTCCTGATATCCACATTCTAGAAAGGAGCCACAGCCACGATGTTCTGGGACGACTACGAGGTCTCAAACAGCTTCTTAATGTGAAACTGGTTAATTCACAGGAAGCTCTTCAGGATCACGGGTGAAGACCAGAGGTCACACTGACCGGTCGGCACGGTGATGATGACTCACAGGCCGCATGGGGTCGGTCAGAAACCCGGTCCGACAGCCACGCCAGCTCTACAGAGGTAAAGAGATTGGCCGGCCAGCGGGCTGGCTCTTATCCAGCTTTTATTAGCTTGTATTGAAAAGCTGATTAAGGATCAGCTGTGGCCGAGCGCTGCAAGGGAGAACGAGGAAGACCGGCCAGCCTGAGGTCAGGCTGAAGGTCGCTGTGGTACAACACGCTACAATAAGTTATGGGAAGGTACAGTACAGACAGCGAGGACAGGGCTGAGTCACTGCACGCATTACTGCCTCCAATAACAGGCACATGGGACACTGATGGCTCTGCTGAGTAAAGAGAGCAATATATCAAAGAACCCAAGTTGATTATATATCATTCAGCAATATGGGAGGATCCTTTTAATACGGAACCAGTCAGTTGTCCATCATTCTGCTTGAACATCACCCCAAAATATTTACCAGAAATGATCATTCTCACCAAATGTATTATTGTGCTACTGAGCTTGGCGGTGATCTAAAATCAGACTGTTCAGAAACAGGCCAGGGGAGCTACAGGTGTGCAGCAGTTCGGCTGACTGCAGATCAGCAGACCGTCAGTCTTTACCTTCTCCCAGAGGGTCCAGGGTGTGGATCATCAGCTGGAAGATGGTGCTTCTCAGGGAGGTGTTGTGGAGGGAGGCAGTGCTGCCGCCTCGCTGCAGGACGGGAAGCACCTACAGATGCACACACACACATTGTCACACACACAGAGCTGTTGTCATGGTGACAAAAGGTACAACTCTGTACCATTTCTGAGAGTACAGAGACCTGACCAGAGAGAGTAACTCAGGGTTCAGGTACGGTCCACACTGGGGCTTGATCGATACAAGGATACGATATTGTTAGACTGAAGTTGCTGATAGCCAATACTTCAATACCTTTAAAATTGACCATTTTTAAACCAGAATTTTATTGTCATCAGGGTGAAAAGGCTCTGAAACAGCATTTAGACCATCATGGACACTAAGACTCTCCACTGCAACCAGACTGGCAGGGTGACCCCCCACCTATTCAATGGTAGGGAGACTCTGGGAGACATTACTGCCTGTAAATGAAGAATTCATTCACAACAAAATATCAGCAAACCAATATGTCGGTGTAGCTCTAGTTTTTCTTTGGAATTCAGTATCTGGAAAACCATCGTAGCATCATATGACAAACTACCACCAATCAAACAATCAGAATATTGTTTTTGTACCCGTAATCTGGCCTTGTCCTCCTGCGGCTCTGACGAGGGCTTGTTTCGTGGAGGGCTGCTCTGGGTCGCTTCAGGCTCCGCTTTAGATTTGACAGCTTTAGGTGCAGGAGGAGGAGGAGGAGGAGGAGGAGGAGGAGGTTCACTCTCCTGTAAGGTTAGCAGTATTTCAATAAGGCAGCAATACTTCAGCAATTCAATGTGTGTGTGTGTATGTGTGTACATGAAGAGTTTTGTTCCAGTGTAACCAAACATTTTGAAAAACGTTTTTGGTATGAAACTAAAATCCATCATGGAATATTTGTGAAATAAAAGCTACTTTTGCTGAGAAAAAGCAAACGATGCAGTCATCCATATTTTCTATTTTTATTATTATTATTTGAAATATTATTTTGTTTGATATTTTATGTCAAAATGGATCTGAAATCCTTCATGTGTTGATAGTTGCAGCTGCAGAACAACAGTGGGACCACCACTGCAACACTGAAACTAGACTGTTTTGACTCGTTTGGCGTGAATGCTTTAAGTACTGAAATACGTTCCAGCATGTCCACATTTTACACCACACACACCAGAAGCTCGTTCAATCAAAGGTTCAGTCACTACCTTAAATTCTATGGGAATCCAATCGAGTCAGTGGCTGAAATGAACTCAAATGACTGAACAGCCCATGATGTGCATGTGCATGTGTAGGGGACAGCTGGGGGCCGAGCCAAGATGCAGGTATGGATTTGAAGGGCACTTATTCTGCAAGTGTAATCCACGGCCGGCTGCCTGCTTTATGTGGAGCCATGCCTCTCCACACTCACTGTTGTGATTGAAGGAGCGTGTGCTAGATGCAGACGTCCTTCAGGCTAATTGTACAATGTGTTGGCGATACTTGGAATACTGGATCACAACGTTGCATGTGATTACATGCTCAACCTGATGTCGACCAGCTGCAGAATGGTGCACAGCCTGCAGGCAGTCAAGCCCCAAAACCCCAATCAGCTCTTCATTTCTTTTTCTTTCAGCCTTTTCACCGAGTCCCTGCGTTCTACGTGAAATTAAATTGAATATTTCCATACAGGCCGAGTGACGTTTCCATCGCTTAGCGCCTCATCACCGTTACGCTGTCTCTGTGATCCCCTCTGTTCGCCAGCATCAAAGGAGCCCGCACAAATACAGGCCATCACCTGCTCAACGGCTCACATGGACTAATCATTGTGTTTCGCTGTATAGAGCAGGTGATCGCCGCAACGGTGACGAGAGAAAAGGCTAGAAAATATTAGGAGCGCCTTCGTGCTGTTGAGCTGCACCCCGTTCTGCACAGCCCATGTTCATGATGGTCCAGAGACTAGAAACCTCTCTAACGTCTCCTTCATCTCCATCTGCTCTTCATGGCTGAAGAGGATTTAATAAGTGAATCAATGAGGAATCACAGCTTCACCTGATTCACCTGGTCAGCAGGTCGCCCTCTATAGATAGAAGTTCATCTAAGCTTTATGGAGACAACTGCTTCGTCTGTTTCCATATTTGTTAATGTGATGAAGGTTGTTGTGTTGAGGTGAGCTAACCATCGGGTGATTTGTCTTCTAAGTTACGTATTTTCCCCAGAGGTTCCCAAACGTCACACCTACTGACCTTCTCTGGCTCCTCCGCCGTCCAAACCTTGACGATGCTCATGTGCTTGTTGATCTGGGTCTTGACGGCCTGTTCGATCTGTATGTTGAATTTCATGAAGGTCACGTAGATGATGTAGCCCAGCACCAGCATGATGCTCTCCCACCACATGATCATGTTGTCCAGGAAGAAGATGATGAGCATAATGAGATCCAGGATGTAGAAGGAAACGTCCCGGAACAGCGGCCACCACGTCAGGTGCAGCATCTCCCTGGAGAAGATGGCGCACATGCCAATCACAAACAGGATGTTGAAGACGGCCGAGCCCACGATGGTGCCGATGCCCACGTTGCTATGGGAGATAAACACACCAATCAGGGAGGTGAAGAGCTCGGGGGCAGAGCCTCCGGCCGCCATGAAGGTCGCGCCAGCCACGTCATCAGAAATCTCCAGCTTGGTGGTGATGACGCCCAGGGCAGGAACAAAGAACTCGTCGCAAACGATGGCCAGCGAGACGAACATGTAGACCATGCCGATGACATGCAGGACCACCCAGCCTTGTCTGCGCTGCTCCACGGAGAACAGGTCCTGCGGGTACTCACCCTTCCTGTGCGGGGTCCGGAACGTGGTGCGTGGGGGAGGCGTAGTGGTCGTTGGCGGCTCGGTAGTGGGAAGAGGTCTGGGAGGCTCCGGATCCACATAGATACACTGTTCAATATCCGTCCTGTTGACGATTACCACTAGAGGAGTTTGGGTGCTCTCAGGTGAAACGGCGTCCTCCTCTGTTGCGTTGGGTGCCATCACCTCCCGTAGGCGCACCGCCAGGATGCTGTCACCCTCCCCTTTCTGGGTGGAGGCCGGCGGCTCTGACAGCCGGGCCTTCAGAGTCAGTGTGTAGACGAAACATATAAACACACCTGAGATGAAGAAGAGGACGCGACTCCGTTTGAGTCTCCTCCTCTGATGCGAATGCATGCTCACTAGCGGTCTTGACTCCAAAGGGAAGTTATGTCTGATGCATTGTTATTCTCTGATCGGCCTGGGATCATTATTTGGCAGGAAAACACAGCTGATGGAGAAGACACACACACCCATCCACAGTGTGTTTCATCTTTAATAGCTGGCATGGAAGGCGACTGGCCCAGCTCAACCTGAGGAGGGAAGAAAAAAGGAGACTATCAGTGTTGCCAATGTCTCATCATCATGGACATCCAGCTTTACTGAGGTAATTGTTGCTCACATAGTTGCAGAGGCGGAACAGGCTGGTGTGGAAGAGGAGAGGAGGGATGATGGGATACAGACAGACACCTGTTACTATGGCTACATAACCACACAGGCAAAAACCACTCCAGTTAAGATACATAGCGAGGCAACGGAACAGATGTCAACCGGTAAACATTAATAGACTTTCAACACAATGAAACGCGGAAATTTATTCGGATTATAGTCAGCGTTTTGTCGGCGTGGACGCGCGCGGGGAGAGAACGTGATGATATGCGCAACTCCAAACAACCGCAACTATAAATGATCATGAGTGAAACATGGAGAAGAAGTGTTGAGGCTCCGACAGTAAAAAGAGCATGACTAAAAGCCCCGTTAGGCTTTAGTTATGGAGTAATTGAGCCCGGCGAAGAACGCCGCGGATTATCACGCAAGGTCAACGGCAACGCGTTATTCCGTATTCTTTTATCGTTAAAAAAAAAACAAAAACAATTCCAGGACCTTACCTTGAGGACGGTGCCTTGCAGGGCCTTGAGCCTGGAAACCCAGAGCTGCGGACGCGGTCCCTCCAGCTGTGCGTAACGGACTGAGAGATGCTGACTCTGGTTTTTTGGGGAGCTACAAGGGCGCACCGCATGTCAGGTCCTCAACCAGGCTCAGCATAATGCTGCTAAGAGGATTAGAGTGAAACACCTCTCACCTTCTCTTTCAGGCATGATAACCCTGTATCAATACACCAACATTCAAACCCGTTTGCTCTTCTCCGCTCCAGAGAGGCAAACTGCTGCTGGATGCGGAGGAGGGAGGAGAATTTGGGTGTTTGGGGTCTGGCGGGCGGAGTTTGGGTGTGTCAGTCCCTCACCTCAGCCTGACTGAGGCCAGATTATAACTATAACAGTTTTTTATCACTGTAACACAGAAAAAATGTATTAAAAATTGCAAATGTATTTGGAAGCTACACTGTAAAAACAGTGAAAGAAACTAATAGCACCTCTGTATATAGATGTTTGTCAGTTTCAACATCCAACCCCCAGTTATCAGCACATAATAATCCTCATACTCATCATCAGTTCATGTCGAACAAACATTCACTAATCTGATCATATTAAAGTTTGTTAAGAAACATTGTGAGCTTATTAGCAGACTTCCCAGCATGCATTGCATTTGAGTTTACTCTCCAGAAGCCCTTCCTCTTCCTGGATAAAGTTACAGGGTGGGGATTTGTTGTGTAGGTATTTAAGGTGAATCATTGATCAGCTTCTGATTAAAAATGAAAATCATGATAACCGTGATGAAAATCAGCATCCAGTTCAATCCGACACCTGATACTCTATAGGTCAGAGTTGCTCAAATCTGGGCCTCGGGGTCCAGACTGCTGCTGGTTTTCTCTCCTACCAGGTCTTCATCAATCAGCTAGACACAGCTAGAATGGGAACTACCTGGCAGAATAGAAAACCAGCAGTACTCTGGACCCCGAGGCCCTGATTTGAGGACCACTGCCATAGGTATTAATTCTGTTAGACATGGTGAGTAGTATCTGCTGCTTGTTCTTGCATCAGTGTAATGCTGTTATCACACATGAACAACTAGCACTAAAAATCTCTTCTATAGTGAAGGGGTGAATGACAGGAATGCTAAATGCTGAAACTACAGTGGATTCAAATAAACTACCAACATGACAAAAAACTGAACTTGGTGTTTTACTACATTAGAACAACTAGTGAACTTTGACCCGACTATTTTGTACTATTTCAGTGTGGTTTTAAGTGTTTAAGTGTGACTCTTAAGTGCCTTGAGGACCGAGGTTCCCTCAAAGCTGATTGATGCTCAAATTGAAAATAAAACCAAAAATGAATACAAATCACAAAACTACTACTACTTTGATCCAGAAAACTTCAAACTTCAATCAGGACATTTTTCTGGACTCCCCTCCACAAAATTCGTCAGAAAAATAACATGACATTTATTTTCGGTTTGTTTCACACAATTTTATTATCTTAAAGTGAAATTTCAACCAGTCAAAACCTGTTAAATGTGTCATCTTTCCAGTGCAGCCTCTCCTAAACATCCAGTTTCCCTGAGGATCCCGGGCTCTGGCTGTCGGTCAGTCACTTGCTTTGTTGTATTAAAACATTTTTTTTTTTTAAAAACAACAACCAGAAAGTAAGAATAGTAGAATAAAACACATGGGAGAAAAAGAATCAAGCAAAGAAACATGAGAAGTAATGGATATGGTATGTTAACACCAGAGGGTTTCAATATACAGCTGCTGAACACTGACTTTAAATGGACTTTATTTTCAAATCTACTACGGCTCATGATAAGAATAACGCTCTTCATGATGTTGAACAAAAAACATAGTTAGTTCAAGTATTTATTGAATGAATGTAATTCCTCACAATACTGGATCCTGATTCAAATGAGGTCAACCTGCTGAGGCTTTCCAGTTCAAACGCAGCAAACTGGCCTGATTGGACGGATTTCAGTAATTCTTTAATGGGGGAGCCAATCAGGACCAAGTCCAGTTGTGATGCGTTTCCTGAAGTTGGTCTGAAACTGCTTGGAAAAAAACTGGCTTTTTGAAATGACAATAACTTTGAATTTAAACACTCAAAAACAATCAAATTTTAACAATGTCTTCTTTGAACAACTCTGCTCATATGTGTATAGAAAAAAGAACTTTAAATTCCTACAATAGGGCCCCTTTAAATGGTAGGTACGGTTAAAATCAGTATACTGAAAATGATATGTTTTAATGTTTTCTGGGGTTGACAGAGAAAACATCTGAAAAACATTGGACCAGAAAATATTAAAGTATAGTGTAAAAAAAAAAAAAAAAACTACCCCCCCACAATGCTGTGCAACATGAGTGATGGCAAAAAAAGCCTCTACAGCTATTGAAACAGCTATAAAGGTTTGCAGGTTACATGGCCTCACAAGTGGATGCAGCAGTGAGCCGAGTCCACTGTGCTTCCCTAGAGACAAAAACAATCAACGGATAACAAAAAAAACACATCATCAATGACCACAAATAAATATGAAATTAAAAGTGTAGGCTCAGAGGTGAGGAGATTGGACAGGACCAAGTGAACTAAAAAGTCACTCAGTGTAACAATTCACACAGTCAGTGGCAAAAATAATTTTGCACACAATATCCACAATATCTGAGTCAGTATTTTTTTTTTTTGATCACATACAACTTTTGATTCTAAGTACAGATACAGACTGCAGTAATGTCCCAATACTTTTGCCACTGAATGTATGAACTGCATGTTTTTCACATGAGGACAGTTCAATCAGGATTTCTCTCCCAGAGACAGAAAACCCAGAGAAGCAAGACTCTGATCCGTGACATCATCAAGAAACATGCTAAGCTAA
>OOFE01028657.1:5111-25111 GCA_900323365.1 Monocentris japonica
TCAAAGCATTATCTTTTCATTTATTTTCCTTCAACATTTCACTGCTATTTAGGAGGAAGAAAAAAGGGAGGAGGAGCAAAAGAGGAGGAAAAATTTACACACACCCACCCACCCACACGCACGCACGCACGCACACACACACACACACACACACACACACACAGATGGCCTTCACTCATAAAAGGAATCTTTCAGGAACGACTCACCAACTATCTACCATGTTAAGACAACACATCCCACCCTCCAACCCCCCACCGCCAACAAACCGCAGCTGCCAAGGTGAGATCTGTATCTGTGCCTGGGAGAAAAGCACAGTGCTCCCTCCAAATGTCACCCTAAGTGAGCATCAAACAGAACTCACCTGTAGTTGCAGAGTGGTTGCTTTTGTTTGAAATTCAACCCCTCCAAAAGAACTTCCCCACCCTTCAGCTTGGCAGGCATTAGAGGGCTTGATATCTGTTTAGGATGCCCCGCCCCCAACCCCCTTTGTTTAAATCAATTCAAGGAGCATGTATTCATCTCCCCGAGCTGCTTTTAATCCCCTCATCATCAGAGGAACCACAAAATAGTGGTTCCTCATATTTGTCTCTATTCCCACAAGCATGCTTGGGACAAAAGCACATTTTCATTTATCTGGAGGGATCTCTTGTCAGAGACATACTATTGTAAAAGCATGAAGGCATGAACTCTGGGCAGAGGGGGGAGGGAGGAGGATGAGGAGGGGAAGGGTCGCCGCTTTGAGAGAGATTACCTCAGTGGTTAGCACTTCATTACCTTGTGTCTCACGTTGTTTTATGTGTGCTGCTGTGTCTTAGGTGGGCTGTAATGGGATAGTGAATGTCAGGCCCCACATACTTTGTGGGGAATTTTTTTTTCCTCTTCCTTTTTAAAAAGACAACGGTAGATGGACCACCCTGTAGGAGCTTCTAGTAGATAGGGGTCACTGGGGTTTACTACCAAGTTATCTGAATATGGTGGCGGTTCAAAGAGGTCAGATACCCAAGTTGTTTCTGACGATATGTGGTAATATGTACAGCAGTAATATGTACTCAGTGTACATTTCAAAGCCAGCCAGCAGACTGCTGAAACATGAGACTGAGTGGGTTTGATTACTGGCTAACAGGTTAAATTCAATGGATGTAGAGAGAAAAGTGAATAATCTAATGTGCTCATGAGCTAAAATTTAATTTAAGAAGGAACATTTGGGATTCCTGGAAGAAGTGGCTTTGGCTGACCTGATGATACACAGACCAAACGTCTACTTGACCAGATCCACCAGTTTGCCAAAGAAACTACCTGGATAATGTGTCTTGCTTTCTGCTTTTCCAATGCTTTAATCTGTCAAGATCATTCATCTAGCACCAGTCTCATCAGAGTGCTGAAAACAAAGCCCCCCTCCGTGTGAAACAGCCACTCCTGGAGAACAGAGGAGGAAGAGGAAGCAGGACAAGGAATCCACACCCATGCTCATATCAATCACTGCAATGTCAGTTTGAGGATGGCCAGTCAGTTGGCATGGATGATAAGGCCATGTGGAAAGAGCTATTGTCTAAGCGTGGCAGAGCGTGAGAAAGTGTGATAGTGATGTTACAACATGGATGTTTGTTGTGTGTTGGTGCCATAACACTGCCAAACATACCAACCATAAACCATAAAACATCTGCAAAGCCAGTAAAATAATTGCTTTACTGGTCAGCAATGCAGGTTTATATTATATATTTCTGGGCCTGCAGAACAGAACTGGATGGGAGTTTCCCTGACCAGTATTGGGACAATTTAAATTGAAATAAAATGAAAATGAAAAATGGACAGGCAGAGAGGAAAATGGCTGTGAATGGAAAGAGAGAGGAAAAGCACAGGGGAAAAAAAGGAAAAAGAAACTTTAATCACAGAAACACTGACCCAGAAAAAAAGGAGAGGCAGACACAAGTGGAAACCAGAGGAATGCAAGCCAGCTGGGGGATACATCCATCCATCCAGCTCTTTCTGCTGTATTTCTACTTAAAGCCAAGGGTGAGTTGGGGGGTGGTGCTGGAGAAGAAAAAGTCTCTGAAACAAAAACCAAATTGAAGGATGAGCTAAAACCAGCAGCGCTAAAACCCTGCGGCCGTGGGACCGGGTCCCAGAGAAGCCAGGCCACACATCTCTGAGCCTCGGCCAAGAACGAGTCCACTTCCCAGCCCTCCCTTCGGCCTTTCACACTCTGGAGAGAGACAGCCCTCATACAGCAAGCTGAGGGCTGTTTAATTACCTGACTGGCCAGCTAGTTGGACGGCTGGGCCACAGCGTCTGACAGACTTCCTCCCAGTCTCCACTCTCCCCTCTCTATGGCCTAGCCCCGGCCCCGTCATACTGGAGCTAAACCCACATCCCCTCACTGGGAGCCAAGGCCAATTAGCTGCATCCATGCTAACACTGCTGACTATTCACTTTTTATACTCGCTTGTGTACATACTAATGCTAACAAGAACAAGATGTTTTGCAATGGGGATTCTTATCAGTAGCTTCAGGATCCATAGGACGTGGAGTTCACTGATTTACAATGAAAGGGGTTACATGCGATGGAAGCATTTCCTCTTTCTGGCTTCTGAGGAGACAAAGGGCACATGTAAAACTGCTTTCAAATGCTTGGCTCTGTCCCATCATGTTACTTTTACACCCTCCTGTTTGTGCCCTTATCACTTGGCCTGGGGGAAACTCCTCCCTCACCGGTTGAACTCTCATTGCCATTTGGAAGGGCTGGGTTTATCTCATTAAATATGATAGAAATGTATGTAAAATACACCCTGTGGCTTTGGATTTTGGCCTGAGGAAAAACAACTACAGAGCAATTATTTACTGTAATGACAAGCAGCGGTATTGTGCTGAATAGGCCTGTCATTTGTGAAAGATTATGTGATAAAGAAATGCAAAAAGCACCGAGGACTGCATATCTCCAATCACTCAGCAGTTCAGGCATGCCTATGATATCCTTCTTACAAAGGCCTTTGCATTGCAGCGCATCTTCTTTGCTTGGGTAATCTTATGAATGAATGGGTCTTTTCCATTGATTTCACTGAGTGGTGTACTGCTGTATGTCTCTCGACAAGGCCCTGCACACGCGGATCTCTGCAATCATGAGCAACAGGTGGGCTTGGACGGTGTTTCCTCCACTGCAAACAATTTGCTTTGAAACCCAAAAGCTTGATCCAAGACAGGAAAAACTTATTAGTGCCGCTTATTTTCTTTTCATGGACCACACACACAAGCAGACTCACACACACACACACACACACACACACACACACACACACACACAAACAGACAAAGGTCAATCTTACATACATAAAAGTGCCTTAGTGGTATAGGACAGAGGCAGATCTGCTCTTTCTCCCCATGCTCCTGCTCTGCATTTCTGGTAGAGGAGGGTGAGCTACAGCTACAGCTACAGCAGGCTTAGGGCTGTAATCAGAGCCCCGGGCTGTCCGCCCTGCGCTGGGACTCTGGAGTGGTTTGAGAGCCGGCCAGACATTCCAGAAGAGATCGCCGCCCAGACACCCAGCAGCAGCCAGTCAGCAACGAATTCCAGAATAGCAGTGCTGCTGCTAAAAATAGTCCTCTGGACAGGAGAGGGATCACAGCAGCACAGAGGAAAAGGAGTGAGTTAGGGACCTGTGTGTGTCAGCGAGAGAGACAGAATGAAAGAGAGCTTATAAATGTGTGTATGCACATGTAGATGTGCACGTCCATTTGTGTATGTGCATGTGTAGGCCATGGAAAGTGGACCTCTCAGACTCCTATTTCTAAAACAATCTGTGTCAGCTAACCGAGGGAACACACGCTCCACTGTACTCGGGACTTTCTTCGGGCCCGGCCCTCTGTTTATTTTTCCTGCAATGAACGGGCGGCTCAGTTTACAACAGCCACCCTAAACCCTCACTGTGGAACATCCTGCCTGCAACAGCAGCCAGACGCGCCAAGGCAGCACTGACCTCGCCAAATCCTCTGCCGCTTTTTGCTCCATTTGCAGAATATCCCCCCACTTTCTTCATATGAAGCCATTTTCTCGAGACAAAGGACTTGTAAACTGATTTGAAGCGCATGTACATTCTTCAGCTTTCATGTCCCAAATCCCTCTGCGTGTGAAGGCTTTTATCCATTGCAGCTCAGAGGGACTGGGAAGGGAGAGGCCTGATTTAAGTTGGTGCTCCAAGCTAAAGGTAGAGAATAGCTTATATCCTCCAACATTATGCAGGCTTCCATACCTGCAAGGCACAGAGTCAGGGTCACGCTAAAAGACCAGATGGGGTAAGGGGGAGTTCGGGGTTTGGATCGTAGGTGCCGCCTCCACCACTCCCCCCACCAACCTCCAGGGGCAAACAGGCTCACCATCTAGAGATGGGAGGAGGGCGGAGAAGGGGGTAGTTCAGAGGGTCTGGCAGCTGCACTTTATTTGAGGGTCAAAAAGTGAACCAGAAATTGTTCTGAAGACATTAAAAAAAAATCCCTTTGAAACACAGGCCATATCAGTGTCAGGGGTGCAGCAGTCTCAAAACAACGTTTCACTTTTACTCCATATTAGCATGGCCTCTCCATACAGCTGACAATTAATTATACGTAGGCATCCAAATTGTTACATAATTGCTCTATTAGTCTTTGTCCTCTGAGTGCTTGTAGTATTACCTCCTAGCTTTGTTCTTGCCCGCCATTGACTTGGCTGATTGGTATTTCCATTAGAACAAAAAGAGACCTGTAGCACTGCTTATCTGACTCCTCTTGCGAAAACATCCCAAACAAAACAATGTCTCTGGACTGGAACTGTGATTGATATGATTTACTGTTTTGTGTGGTTACTTTGTAGTGCGGACCAGCAAACTACAGCCAATTGTGGACTTTGGATAACAGATTCAGTGTGTGACTGAGGTAAGTTAAACATCCTGCTATGCACTGTACTGTAGAAGTATTTGATGTCCTCCTCTTCCAAGGCCTGCTGCCTGTGTCTGGCCAGCACGAGCCAGGGATGCTGTCTCACTCATCAGTACCAAAGCCCCGAAAGACTGCAGAGCTGCAGCCATCCAGCCAGCCATCCACCCACTCCCCCCTGCAAAATGTGGATCAAATTAACCCAGCAGCAGCAATGTTCTCCCTCGACAACCAATTGACTCTCCAAGTCCTAAAAACAGACTCGTTTCTTCCCTGAGCCAGACATGAACTGCGTGTTCTCTGCTCCATGTTGTCTACTGCTGTTTGTTTGACTCTGTCAGTTTTCTAATGACAGTAGAAATTGCTTTTCTCCAGAGGACAGAAGGCTGTTATGCTCTACTTTCCGCTAATTAGCAGCAGGTGTGTTGGGTCAAAAAAAAAAAAAAAAAATTCACTGAAGATGTCATATTAAAACATTTGTCTTATATTTTTCCACTTATGTGTAGGTACCAACATTCTTCTTCATGAGTTTGCAGCTCTAAGAAAGTGAGTTAAACACAGTAAAAATACACATGTAACTTTCTCATGATCCATTTATTTGAGTTGATACAGTACTACAGAGGCATGGTGAGTGGAGATACACCCAAATGGATGAATTAAGACATTTTACAGGATTTGTTGAAATCTTATCATTTCATTACTCTCAAAATACACACTTGACCATGGCCCTCATGAGATGGCACCACTCCTATGCTGGATCCCAAACAATATCTCGGTGTACAGTATGTCACCAACACACACAAAGGAGGCCAAAGCATGAATGTGGAGTAATTTGACATCAAATGAAATGGCTTAATCACCAATAAATACAAGTATAAAAAACACATTGATAATAATTTTCATTATCAAAAAAGAGGTTCATAAAAGATAGCGAAGGCACTCAACTTAATCCACCTTGGCAGTCCAGGATCACCAATAGACACCAGAACAAAAAACAAAATCAAAACTGTGGCATTAGCCAACAATAGTAATGAGCCGTAACAAAAATAATACTTAAATAACATAATAATAGTAATTTATTATTATTGTCATTACAATATCCAGTCAAGTTTTCCTATGATTAGACTTTCTGTTAACTAATGGATATGCACCAGTTATTTCCAGTTTGGCAGAGTGAAAGTTTCATCATCAGATTCTTTCCATTGCTCTATATCCTTTTCTCCTGATGTTGTTCCAGCGTTTTGGACCTCCCCTGCTCTGGTAGAGGTGGTAGAGGCTTCTTTGGGGTCTGCTGTCATTGTAATGGTACATATCCCTTGTGTGTTAACCTTTGCAAAAGGTTATTTTTATAGGAGGCTGTAAGTTTGCATTTGACATTATTCCAATTGGTATTTGTCCTTTGTAAGAATTTATATTTTAATTTGTAAAATTAAAATTTGGTATAGCAAAGTGGTATAGCTAATCTCAGACCAGCTTCTCTGACCCCATAGATTTACCAAAACAGGGGAAAACTGAGACTACACTGATTTCAGATGAGATTTCTCTGCTTTTGGAGAGAAATCTAATACTTCAAGGAAGGAAGTATTTTCTGCCATAACATAAAGCAATATAAAGTTTCTTATATTTTGGAGAATCAAAAACAGAAGCGTAATGAAACAAAATACTAACATAGTATAATTTTATCACTGTAAATCCAGTTGACAATAAAATGCAATACAAAAGGCAAAAAAATGCAATATAATACGAAACCGGTCTTTCATTTGAATCAATACCCAGGACCTTTTCTTCACACAAGCAGACCACTGAAAACATTCTACACATGATTTACTACTTGGGGTCGTCTACTGCATGGTTTTCCATCCACATCATTTGATATTTTGGATGATGTCAGTCACCTTTCTCCCACTGCTGTTGAAAACTGAAACACACTGAAAAAGGTCACACTGCACACACACTGACCCTCAAGACAAGCTGTATCAACAGCCTCCAGCATCTCAAATAAAAACACTCATAGCCACCAAAAAAGAAAGAATAATAAAACAAGTGTAAGTTAAAGCCAATGTAGGGTTGATTTCATTCACCAATGGGGATTCCCACTCACAAAAAAATTCAAAGGACTCTCATTAGTCCCTGACCTATCCAATCCCCTGAATCATCTCAAAGCTTTACCACATCTTTGGTTTAAAACAAAAACTTTCCATCTACTTTCTTTCTACTCACTTTCTTTTTTTTTTTACTTTCACTATTCTACATTACTATTCCCTCAACAATCCAACTCCTCAATCTTTCCTGTGTTTTACAGGAAAGCCCTCTTTAATCTCAGCACCGCTCCAGTCATCACTCTTCAACACTCTTTTTTCCCCTCTAGCTACAAATCGCTACGCTCTACCTCTCTCTTACTTTCAAATGAAAACAATAGCTGGCTAATTGTGCTTGGTTGACATAATGGACTAGTATACACAGCTGGAGGGCTGAGCGCCGACCGCAGATCCCACCTGTGCTGAGTCGGGCTGGGGCTGATAGAGATCTCTAGCACCAACACGTCTCCAGCCATTGTCTGTGGAATTTGCTGTGTCATCAGCACACTAAAACAAACCCACTTACTTAGCTCTTTTAAAGGGGATATGGGTAAAATATTAACTAGCCCAACAATGGAAAGCACCTTGTATGTCTGTGGCAAGCAGTCACTGGGCAGGCTATGCCACTTAATCGATGCTAAGGTAGTCTCGAAAATGTGAAACAACTGAAGTCAAGAGAAGCGTGGTTGTGTTTATTTGCCAGGCACATTCCAGGACTGTGAGAGGGCGGCTGAGCCATCTACCTTCACTAAATGTCCCACTAGGTGAGCCCCTCCAGACCTCTCCAGCTGGCAGCAAGTCTGCGTTCTGCCAAGCCACCCAAACTGCTGACAAGTCAAACTACGGCCTACAAAAACTGACAAAGAACACAAAGGAGCTACTTTAAGAATTTGTCATATTTTCGAGACTGCCTGTAGTTCCCGACATAGCTGTATGTGTATGATTCTACTTGCGGCATGCATTGCAGACATGAGCCTGTTTGATCTCAAAGTTCTTGAGTGATCTTTGAACCCCAACAGAAAGGCTAGTCGGCAGTGTGTTTCAAGGCCCTGGGTCTCTCCACATTCACAAAAAACATCAAAACAGCACAACTGGTGACAGGTCGGCCTGGCTTTTCTCTCCACTTTAAGGAAATGACATACATAATTTTATTATGAATCAAAAAAGGCACTTCCTACATATTCCCTAGTATCATACACATATAGGACATACGCTTTCATGAAGATATACTTGTCTGCGTGTTTCTACATGCGCAGCCATAGTTATATATGCCGAGTATATATCTGTTTCTCATCATTGAGTAACATAATTATATATGTCAGTTCCACACAAAGGGTTGGAGACAATGAGCTTTGGACTCTTCCAGTAACAGCCAGCACCCACCAGTTTGGTATTCAAAACTAAAAGCTACACAAATATCAATAAATAATCAACAATGTCAGTTATTTTTGGAGCAAGACCCTGGTTTGTTTCTCTTTTTCAATTCAGGAAGTAAAGATCAAAAAAGCATGTGCTCTGTGTGAGTTTTAAGGTGCTTTTGTAAACTCAAACTCAAAATGGGTGGTTTGCTAGGAGAGCCAACCAGTTTCTGGTTGCTGCATTTGTGATTCTAACTTGCCTTTTTGCTGAATATGTAAACATTTTGAACACAGCAAAGTCTATGGGCGGGCCAAGAGGGCAGACTGGGTGGCACACTTTCTCAAAACCCTGCAAACTGAATTTCCTCTGGCCAGAGAAGTGCACAAATGTTTGTATCAGTGTGTGTGTGTGTGTGTGTGTGTGTGTGTGTGCATGTACATCATTCCCATCAAGATTTATACCTCATTTGGGAAACCACAACCTCCCAAAATGTGTATCCCAGCAACATACTGGTCGTTAATGCCACCCATATACATCTTTACACACCTCCACACACACACACACACACTCATGTTAAGATTCCCTGCCTCCTCTCTCCATCTGCCACCCATCTGCTAGGTGAGGTTGCTGCTGATGTCCAGGGCTTGCTGGTACACCTGAGTCATGTCCTCCAGGTCCCCCAGCAAGGAGAAGCTGCTGTTGTCCCCCGGGGAGCCCTTCGTTCTGGGGCCACGGTTGAACTTGGATCCCTGGTGTGGTGGTGCTGCCTGGAAGCCCTTGAAGTTGGCAAGCTGCAGCAGGTTTTCAGCTGAGACACAGGCCCTGATGTTGGGGCGTCGGTGTGGAGTGGAAGGAGGCCACTCAGCCCTGCTGAGGGAGCTGGGAGACAGGGACAGGACTGAACTGTCCTCCCCTACCATGCTAGAGGGCCGACTCTGACTGCGGGACAGACCCGAGTCAGCTGAGGGAGGAGGCTCCCCGAGGACTCCAGCCACTGCCGCTGCTGAGGGAGGACCGCTGTAGGTGGAGTACTTGCCGTTACGCTTCAGGATGCCCTTTCTCCCCATCACTCTCTTGGGTGGGGAGGTAGCCAGCAGAGACATAGTAGCACCCCCTAGCAGCTCGGAGGACTCACTGCGCTCTGGGGAGGAGTAATACCCTGATTCCCGTTGTTGATTGTTCTTCAGGATGCCTTTCTTAGGAAGAGAGGGCACCATCTTTGCTGGCGAGCCCCCTGCCAGGGTGGGCTCCTCTTGTTCTCTGTCTGGACTGGAATCTGCCTCTCCGCCTTCAGCTGGCTGCAGAAGTGCTGCCTGGCCCAACTCCACCTCTTCCAGACTGGGAGAGCGTTGCTCCTTGGTCGCCCTGGTCTTCAGAATACCCTTGGGTCTCTTCAGACCTGGTTTGTCCTCCGCTCCACAGTGGGGCGCTCCTGCCTCATTGTTTTCCTTTTTGGACTTTTTGGGCCTCTGCCTGAGTAGCTGGGGCAAGGCTGCAGGTTTGCCTCCAGAGCCACGTGGCTCAGTGCGGTTCTGCCAGTCGATGAAGCGGGCCAGCATGGGCGAGCCTCCGTGGTCACGTTGGATCTCGCAGTCACATACGCTGTTCTTCCAGCCCCAGTTTACCCACCAGTGGTTGGCAATGTCCTCCACTGTGGCCCGACGCTCAGGGTTCACCATCAGCATCCAGCGGATCAGACCACGGGCATCTGGCAGGGAACAACAACAAAGCTTTCTCACTACACAACAGTGACACACTTAGAGATGGGATGTTTTAATAGCATCAACCACATTCATATATAGAGTACTGAAAAGAGAAGGGTCACAAATCAAAAAATCTATTTTTCATAATATTGGATTATATGACGCTGCTTTTCACAGAGAATGCAAACCAGGGCAGAGGATCCTGCAGTACCTGAGGACTGAGTGGGCTCTCTGTACTCCCCGTTGCTAATCTGGCGAATGAGGTTCTTGTGGTCCCCCCCATCAAATGGCATGGTACCATAGACCAGGGTATACAGCAGCACCCCCAGAGCCCAGCTGTCCACCTGTTGAAAAAAAAAATATTGGTCAACAAACTAGTTTATTCAGTCAAATGAATACACAGGACGCACAATGGTCTATTTCATCAGACATTTATTGCAGCACACAAAAGATGAGATGTGTTAGATCTGGTATTATACAACGGGAGCACAGTGTTCCCAGTCCCGTTTTGATCAGTGATTCATGGCATTTAAGTGATTATTGTGGCACGAGCTCAGCTCTGCTCAACACCATAAGACAGCTTTGAGTTACGAAGATTACTTGGACATTAATTCGCATCCCAGTCACATATTCACAGTAACAGTATCTCTGTTATAGAGCTTGTGACATGCAGTGCCTCTCCAGTCCCTCTTTCATAGAAACACTGACAAATGCCAGTAATCTGGCGGGAAACTGCTTGCTTCCATGCAGATAAATCTTCTCTTCCCCCAACTCTCTCCACAGCTCTGTCAGGCAGAAGCAAGCACTTTCTGACCACCAACCTAATGCAATGTGGCTTTCTGAGCAAGCGGTTACATAAGACTTTGTGTCTGGGGCATGAGGAGGTGCAGAGCAGTGGCGAGGTGGTGAGAGTGGGGGGGTAATGAGTCCAGCAGAGATGGCAGAGTCGTGATATCCTGGCCGCTGACTACTCGCTTGAGACACGCTGCCACTCACTGATTAGCAGACGTCTGTCTCAGTGTGTGTGTGTGTGTGTGTGTGTGTGTGTGTGTGTGGTGTGTATGTGTGGTTAGGGGAGGATGAGATGTCTGGAGGAATGTGTCTCCTGACGGCTGCAGCTGAAGCTTTGAGACATTGTCTGGTAACAGGAAATCAGATAAGACCAGCTAAGGAGCAAGTGAACTTCCTCTTGGGGCTCTGGACCCACAGCAGGAATGTTTCAGCCGCTCACCCCCTTGGGCCTCAGTGCCATTGGTCCACTCCCGAGGGCGAGACGGGGCACGTACCATTGTTGTGTTCTATTTTAGTTGCCTGTGTTTGCTGTAATTTGCGGTTTCACCCCGAGCAGGGTTCTGTAATTTTGATTGCAATGGGACTGCTGTTGTTTTTAGCACTCTCAAGTAAATTATAGTGAATTACGCTAAATTGAACGGTTGGACTTGGATATCTAAAAATGCAACTTTTTTCCCTTTTTCTTTGTTTTATGTAACTGATGCAATTTAGAGGCAACGCCCTTTGGAATGACTTCGGACTTGTTGGATAAGTTGCTTTGAGGAGACATTTTCACTCTTCCTCTCACCAAAACAATTTAGTTAGAGCCTGCCTTTGACCATGAGCTCTTGGTGGCTGTGGAACTCATTCCGAGCATATTTAGATGGAGAGAGAGTGAGCAAAAACTATCCCACAGTTCCCAACATCAAAGGACCTAGGCACGGCAGGAAAGGGAGGATAAGGGAGGGGAGGGATGCAGACAGTATCTGGGTTCCCCCACTGTGGAGATGTGAGAGCTCTCCCTAGGACTGGAGACTAATAGTAATCCCATCAAAGAACCACCAACTAAAGCCTACTGACCACACTGCATATGGGCTATGCGGTGATGATAATTACTACTATGAGGATGATGATGAAAGCTATATAAGGTGACCTGAGCTACTGATTCACAGCGAATTCTGATACCAATAGCTGGGGATGACATTAATGATGAAGGCTGTATAGAGAAACTTGTCACACCAACAGCTGGGGTTTGTTTCATTTGGTTCACTAGGCCTTACCTCTGGGCCACGGTAAGGTCTCCCATTGACGATCTCTGGTGAAGCATAGAGTGGGCTGCCACAGAAGGTTTGCAGCAGCTTGTCCTTATGGTAGAGGTTGGACAGCCCAAAGTCAGCAATCTGTGGAAACAGGTGTGTGTGTGTGTGTGTGTGATGTTTAAACTGGTTATGTGATTGTTAATCCCTCATACAAAGATCATTTGAGGTAAATTGTTATAATCCTATGTACAGTATTGTGGGTAACAAGGGGCAAATTTACCT
Organism: Monocentris japonica; assembly: GCA_900323365.1. Classification (NCBI taxonomy): domain Eukaryota; kingdom Metazoa; phylum Chordata; class Actinopteri; order Trachichthyiformes; family Monocentridae; genus Monocentris; species Monocentris japonica. The sequence goes on from OOFE01028657.1 coordinate 17,466, forward strand.
TAATATTACAGTTTTCATCCAGTAGCACATTTTCCAGTTTCAGATCCCTGTGCACCACTCCATTCTGTAAGGGACAACAAGAAAAAATAAAATTATCATTGATGTCTCTATTAATATGTTATTCATGACAGATGTCTCCAAGCAATAAACAGTCCATTGAATTGAGAGATGATTTACTCAGACAGAGCTAGCTTGCGGCTCTCAGGGGAAATCAAGGCAGCCTGTTGGTCTAATACTGTTTAATTGGTCTTGTCCCCTCTAGGGTCTTCGTGCTGACATCTGCTGTGATTCTCTTTTTAAATTGACTCACATGTGTCACATAAACATCAGCCTGTAATTACCGAACAGTATGAATGATGTTCTCACAACATCTTGGGATTAAAAAACAACTATGTTGTTAGTGCCTGGTTTTGAAAGCCCAGGAATTAACATGTGGTATACAGGGGGATGGAAACCGTTTCAGATGTGGAGGAGAGGGAGTGACTTCACCCGTCCACAGCTGTGGCTGGGTTGTGCTCTGCATGGCATCTCTCACTGGCCATTCCCTGATGGGGAGCTCATGTTCACATGGCTCTGATTGGTGAGGACAAGGTAGGACTGGGTGCTGCTGGTTGTGTCTGTCAACCACACTACCCCACCCAGCGGTAGGTTGCGCTTGGTGGTGATGACTCATCACCATGGCTGTCTGGGACTCTCCTATCTAAGGACCATGACATCATCCCTATCTCCAGCTGGAAGGAGGATGACTAGAGAGGAGGCCATCCAAACAAGCCCTGGGTGCTTGGGGGTGGACGGGACTTGGTGAGGTGTGGAACGGGGGTTGACAGGGGCGTGGCTGGAGCTTGGTCTCTGGGTAAGCTATGGGGGTACCCAGAGACATCCATCAGCGTGTTAACAGATGAGGACAGAGTTAGCGCAGGGGCAGTTTGTGCCCTGTAATCGGAGTGTAATTCTGAATTCAACTGGCCTGTGTTCCATCTCCACTCAGAAACAGATGACTCCCTAACACCAGTGTGCCAAGAAAAGCACGCTCCGTACAGCACTGCAGACTGACTGGCTATGTGGTTGACTATAGAGATGCATGGCTAATGTTACATTAAGCACGCCCTGGGCTGGAATTGTAAAGTATGGATGTGTGTGGCAGTGTGTGTGTGTGTGTGTGTGTGAGTGAGAGAGAGAGGCAAAGCGAGACATGGAGTGGCTGAGAAAATGAATGTGTGTGTGTGGTGAGTGTGCGTTCTCTCACCTTGTGACAGTGGTGCACGGCAGAGACTATCTGTCTGAAGAAGCGTCGCGTCTCCCGCTCGCTCAGGCGCCGGCGCTCACTGATGTAGTCGTACAGCTCGCCCTTGCTGGCGTACTCCATCACAATCACGATCTTGTCCTTGTTCTCGAACACTGGGGAAAGATAAAAGACAGAACAATTGGCTGCAGTTCACTACTGTCTACTTTCACCAAAATAATATCCAGATTAATGGCCAAAGAGATGGGAGGACTGTTTAAAAAGTCATTCCAGCTTCTTTCTATCACTTTATAATCACAAATGGACATTGTCATGTAAAATGTAGAGTAAAATGAGTTCACCCTCCCCTCCTGGTTTTTGGAGCAGGAGTCTAAATTCCGGAGAAGCACATTACATCTCTGCTCTTCTCCCAGGGTTACATCACCCAAACCCCACCATGAGTCTGGCTGCAGCCTATAACAACACTGCAGGGAGGGGCTGTTAATTCAACCAAGCCCACCCCTTGGAGACCGGAGAGAGTGGAGAGAAATGAAGAGGGAGAGAAAGGAGGAGGAGACAAATCGCGGAGAGGAAGAGGAGGGTTTCACAGACGGAGGGTCCACGATGGTGTCATGCCCTTGACAGTAACTCATGAACTTCTCATCATGTCACCACATTTCACAACCCACTCCTACATTCCTGGCCACCACACTAAGCGTCCCAACATCCCACTAAATTATATGATAGTTTTGTGTGCAACTTACCCTTCTCACACACACACTGTTGGGCTTATTTCTCAAAAAACAAATATGTTACTCAATTATGTTCTTTAAATAATAGTACTGTTTTACTTATTACTCCCTAGGAGTAGTAATGTCTTACTTGTTTTGTTACTTTTCTTTACACCCCTTTACAAAATTGCATCCTCTCTTTCCTTCAAACATCACATTCACACATTCCCTGTGTGAATCATCAGACCATGTCTATTGTTGTTGTCATCCTTTTGCTTGATAAAATCAAAGAAGGGAGAATATACCCACCCGGAGAAAGTAAACTTTACTACTATGTTAGCTAAAGTACAAATCGAGGGAGGGGGATAATCAGAGTTGTTGTGTAATTCACCTTCTGATTTGTAAGGTGTTACTGTCCAGCTGTGCTCACCAAATGTATCACTCTGTGTCAATATCTATAAGGAGTGGTTAGTCAGGCAGAGAGAGAAGAGAGGGGGGAGGGGGGGACAACAACACAGTCAACCATGTTGCTCCTTGTGCGTTGATTTTCCCACACAGCAGGGTCACCAGGGGTGAAGGCCTCTGCTTTTTGCACCCATGAGTGAGCACCTTCATAGTCTATCACACTACTCTCCTCACAACCCTCCCAGGGTCCTTTCTGAGACATAATCCTGGCTGCTTGGGCAGTAACATACGGGACCAAAGCCAAGCACCCAGGAGGGCAGAGAGTGAATTCGGGCTTTCTGATTGGTGGACAGAGTGGTGACCTGGGGTGGCATTTGCAGTGATCCGTAGTGGGTTTGTACTGGGAGGGCCAATTCCCAGCGTGCACTCTCGTTTACCTTTGACTCCTGGTGGCGCGGTTATTACCTGGATTACATAACTTGGGTTAGTTACAGCTCGCTGGGTGCCACAGCCACCGCTACGCCACCCTGTCACTCACTGAGCTTTGTTCAAAGGTCAGGCCCTCCCATTGGACTGATTAGCACCTATTGTCCTATGGTCATGCACTGACTATAAACCTCTGTAGCTTGCTTATATATGGGGCGAGCAGCAGAGTACTCTCACAAAGGGTCATACAGCAGGATGGAAGACAGACCAAAAACAAACAAGCACAAAAAACGGTTTGCTACCAGATTTAGGTATTTTTTATGTTGAGAAACCTAGCTGTCATTACAACAGAACTTCAGCACTGGAATGTCAATCTAGACTACTTCACATTTAAAGGAATAGTTCACCCCAAAATGAAAATCCAGTGACTCTATTGACGTTTGTGGGAGTACAGGGGCTAGCTTACTGCGTGTTTGGTGGTCCCACAAACCTGGAGTTTCAACTGACATGGGGGTACTTGATAATGATTGGATTTTCATGTTGAGGTGAACTATTCCTTTAATTCAGAGTACAGTATTTTGAACACAGTAAAATGTAATTTTCTCTCTCTCAGCAGGAAATAGTCTTTTGTTTGTTCTAGTTTCTTCTCCTCTAAAGTGAAGGGTGGGGTCCTTCTCTTAGTCATGCCAGGCTTGCCTCTCTAGGGTCTGTCTCTGCTTGGGGACAATGGCATCTCCAAAAGTCTCCACACACATAGCTACACTTCACCACTTTAGCTGGATAGATGAATTTGAGCGTTTACAGCATTCTTTGGGGTTGAGCATTCGTTTAAAAATGTGGGGTTATGACTATGAGTTATGTTGGAGGAGCGATGAGCAAAATCCGCTTTTAAATGCCTCGCACAGCATGCTGATGGGTTCAGAACGTGAGGGGAGAGAGGGAGTGGTAAAAAATCAATCTTCACACACACATCTGGTTCAGCTTTGCTTCACACAAGGCAGTTAGCAGGGGCTGTTGAAGAGGGTGTTGCCGGATACACATATCTGGGGGCCTCCTATACATCTCCAAAGCAAGGTTGGGTGGAGGCCAGGCCACAACAGTAAACGCTGAGTTTAAGGAGAAACACCAGAAAGGAGAGCAAAGAACTAAATAAAAGCGACTGGTAAGAGTTTGGTGGTGGAGGAGAGCTGCACGCATAGGAACACCATATGGGCTCCTCAGAGTTTATAAAACTGGGTGTTCTTTTAATCATTCTCCCAGACAACGCACAAACTAGGCTTAACCGCAGCCCTCCAGTTGACTACTGGCACGTTCCCATGACAAAAAGCGCTGTTTGTCGCGTATACACGATGCCGATAACGATCCGGGGACTTTGAAACTAAACAAAAGACGATGGGTGAGCCAGTTTGGGCAGTGGCACACAACCAACCGCCACTGCAGCAGGCCGCGCTGAAAGGGCATAGAAACTGTTGCTCTGTTGACATTGGCACAAAAATAGTCACAAGTCACAAATCACACAAAAACCTACTCACACACATCAGTGTCTTGTGACTTTAATTGCCTGCATATAGGCCTAGGCTGCATTATATTAGATGATGAATTGCAAGCAATATGCTGAAAGAAATTCAATGGGAATTGTTTAACCTTTACACTCACCATTAATTCCAACCGTAGCTAATCCCAGTGAGTTTAAGGTCATTCAATAGGACTCATATCAAAAGGAAAGGAGGTTCACCCAAAGAGTAAATATGCTTTGCAGTCTAAGCCATGCTTGAGGCATTGATATTTAGAGAGTTGCTTCCTGTGGTAGATATATGTGGAGGTTGCTCCAGGGAAGGCTTAGGGCCTTTCCTCCCCTCCGCATAGCACTGGACCGGAGTCAGACAGGGTGCAGGCCTGGGTGACTGAGGTCAACCCAGTGTCTCCCTGGTTACACACACATGCACATTCACACACGTATGCATATGCACGCACTCACACACACGCACTCTCTCTCTCACACACACACACACACACACACACACACACACACACACACACACACACACACACACACACACACACACACACACACTCATTCAGAGCCATCCAGACACATACAGTCAGAGCCATCCAGACATTTACTGGCCTAGGCAGCCAGACAGAGCTGAGAAGATGAATAACATCCCAGAGCCACAGTCCAGGTCTTATTATGACATCTGCATGTCATAACATGACAATCCTACAATCTGTCCACAAGTGCTGGGAGAACTGAGGGAGGGGCAAATATGTGTGTGTTACTGAAATAGAGTGCGCAATTTCTCAGGTGTGCGCATGCCTGGAAGTTTTCATTCAGTGTGTGTGTGTGTGTGTGTGTGTCTGTGCATGTTGCCAGACAAGAGGCAGACCCTCACCTTCATATATAGAGATGATGTGTGGGTGGCGGAGTGATGACATGATCTCGATCTCTCGGCGGATGTGAACCATGTCCTGCTCATCCTTGATCTTCTCCTTCCGAATGGACTTGATAGCCACCTGGAGACACAGAGGACACTTTGATCAGTTTGCTTATTATTATTAGAACACAAATTTTCTAACTTGTTTTGTCTTTTTTGTAAACTGAATTTCTTGTGTCCTTTTGTTTGCTCTGTAAAGCATCTGAGACAGGCATGTTTTGTAAAAAAGCAAATTTGATTTGATATGAAAAGCAGTCCTGAAGGGGATTTCCAAAGAAAACTGCAAAGCAAGACATGACCTTAGTGGACAGCATTTTAAGTCAAATCCATTATCTTATCAACATCTGTGTCAGTAGTAACATGTGAGCCAACCTAGTGACTATTGCTACACTCTTTCTCTATAATAAACTCTCTGTGCTTTGTCAACCTCCCTTGGGTCCCATAGGGCCCATATAGCAACCTTTGACCTCTCATCACCAGTCCGTGCAGACATGAGAGCTAGATGAGACAAAGAAGGCGAGGTGTCATCTCATTCTCCCGCTGTGTAATTTACTCAGCCTCTAGGGTGATGCATGGGGCAAAATGAAGGTGCTCACCTTGAGAAAAACAACCTGGCACGTGGTGCCGTAATGGAAGCTTTCTTTGTACTCTTCAGGGCCCGGGCCTACATTTAGCCTGGTGTTAGTCAGTGTTTGGGCTGGGCCTGTGATCTGGGCCCCTAACCCTGCTCTAATGGAGAGATCAAGTGGCAGATTCACAAGGTTCTACATGAGGGTTTCAATATGAGCCTGTCTGTCTGGGAGGGGCTGTCTCCTAATGACCTGTGGTAGTGTGAACAGAATGGTGAGCAGGGTGACAAGTAGATAATTACTGAAGGCAGGATGGCCTGGAGTTCAAAGTGACCTCTCCATGACTCAAATGTCACCAATTGGATCCCTACAACAGCCCTGTTTCCTTTCCTGTCAAAGTGTCCTTGAGCAACACACTGAACCCCTAACCACTCACTCATTGAAAGTCATTCTGATTAAGAGCGTCTACATTGTAAATTGTCTGAATGGCAGGCCTGATGGTGTGTAGAGAAGAGTGAACTAGTGGGAGTGGAGTCGGGAATTGAGTCTTCCAGCCTAGCTGATGGGGCTGCTACAGAACGCTCAACAGTCCACAATCACACTTGATTAGATGATTTTTCACTGTCATGATAATGCCACCAGGCTAAGAGCTGACCGCAACTGGATGCATTCAAACCTCCAGCGTTTAGCTGATATGCTCCTAAAATGAGAGGTTAGTGGCCTACTCCAAATAAACCAATAGAAAGTACACAGTCTAGCACATGTCCCTATAATTGTAGCCTAAACATTCTGGATTGAGTCCTAGGCGTCCTTTGATCAGGCCTCTATAGGGCCTATTCACTCTGAATTCTGTTAGTTTAAACTTTTGTCCTCCCCGAGCTAAGCGGTTGTATTCCGAGGAGCCCAGCTTTATTCCATGCAGCAGAAACCACAGGCAGTAGCGGGTGCCAAGCTAATTACCGTGTACATCAATAAAAATAACCCCAAACCGGAATAGCTCCCATCCAGAGCATGTCTTGATTACATAGAATTTAAAGAAATGATTCTGTAATAAACAAGAGGGGGTCCAGGGTGTCCACATGCTGTGTTCCTAATTGGTAAAACTTGTTTGTGCCTTAACACTGTTGTTTTCCTTTACCTCATCAGATTCATCATCATTTTATCCCTGATCCAAAACCCTGAGTAATGGCCTTTGTGTGTAGCAGAGTGCAAGTCAGCTTCCTGCTTTTAATCTAGGGTGACAAATCTAGTGACAAATTCTACAGAAATATTGTGTCCAGGAATGAACATGACCACTAGGGAGACTAGCCCACTACGACTATTTGACTGTCTCCCCTGTTTCATCCACTTCAGAACCCATTCAGAATTTGCACTCAACCTGAAAAATACCATGCAAAAGCTAGATGTAAAGGCCAAGTAAATTTCCATGTATGACTGCAGTAAGTGCAAAAAAGGTTCTTTCTTAAAAAAGGCCAGCAATCAATCTTTAACTGCCATGATCCTAATAACACACTGTATGCACCCTCACTGAATGAGCAAGCATTGCCACAATGGGCTTGAGACAAAGCCAGGCATCACTTGTGTATCTCCTCATGTTCCCCATGCCCTGACCTCGTTGTGGATCATTAAACAGGACTGCAGATCAGCCACTCGCCAGCTGGCTCGGCTGGCTGACACAGCTACGCTTGTCCTTAAGTGGATCCCTATTACTGTCACTCACAGTAAACAGGCGCTGCACTTCTGCCCACGCAGGCCTCTGCTAGGTGCGGGCTCGGCCTGGTCCGACCCCCCCTGCATGCAAACAGAGCTTGTTTGAAGTGAAAGTCCATGTTTCGCTTCACTAGAGCCTGACATCGTC
>OOFE01028661.1:2383-13973 GCA_900323365.1 Monocentris japonica
GGGGGGGGGGGTACAGAAAATACATCCATAACTTCAGCCTACTGCCATAAAACTGTCAAACAAAATCAGAGTCACATCGAGCTGGCTGGGTTTCTGTGTGTGCACACTCAGGCACACACATGCATCCAAAACAAGCCCAGTCAACCCAGCCTATTACACCAGCCCTCTGCCACAAGACACAGTTTAAGTTTGACTCTTTGCAAAGCTTAGTTCAATTTTAAATATTCATGCAACTAGATTGCATTCAGATAAGTACTGTTTTCGTACAGTTGCAGCAGATGTTGCTTTTGATGTAGGTAAGTGAGCAGCTTGTTTTCTCACTTGTGTACAAACAGCCTCCAGGTACAATAACGTGAGTGTTCATCAGTGCCAGAGATAGAAGGCTCTGGTGCTCCAAAACCCCCAGTTGTTACCAATGGAGTTCCAGCCCCCAGCAGTAAAGAGCAGGAAGCAATTAAAACATGCACCTAGTTAGTGAGTGTCATTACTGAAGGCTGGCCTTTACCTTTCTGCTCATTAGAGCTGCAGAGGTGGCAGTGGCTGAAAACTCTGAGAGGAACTCTTTCACTTATACCAGAGGGTCTGCAGTGTGTATAACTAGGAGGAGAGGACGGCATAAAGCCACCATAAAAACTTTCAATCACATGGCCCGACCCTTGGGTCTGTATTGGATCTCTGTGGACTGGTGACTGAGGAGATAGCATAGGCTACACATTATACCTGCAAGACAAAACATTACTGAATAATCCTAGAGCCTCCCGAAGCAAACTGTCTTTTAATGCCACGTTTAAACATAATGTTTGACCGACATTCCAACAGAGTCATACTTCTGCAACAGAGCTGACAGAAGGCGGTGGCAACGTTGCTGTAGCAGGTAGCATACTGTCTGTGTGCCAGTCACACTGTATAAATTCATGGACAAGTTGTTCATGAATCATGCAGAGGGGCTGTGCTCAGCGACAGGTTAATTATGAAGCTGTGTTTGCCTTTCTCCTAGCTCACTCTGACAACCTGTCCCAACAGCACTCCTCCACAAAGCTTTCCCACCTTACGGTAAATGTTCCAGCATCAAAGGGCCGAAGGCTGCTTTTGTCCATGTTCAAACAAGAACCTGTCCCCCATCTCTTGATGATAAATAGATGGCTGTAGCCTATATGGGCGCTGTTCGACTTGGTAAGTAACACTATATAATTAAGCCCTTTGTTGATAATTTTAGGTTGAAATGTTTGTTCATAAATTAGACAACACGTTTGAAAATAATTCATTTTCTATTAAACATGGTTTCATCAAGAGGGGTACACATTTCACAACCAACACATTGACATTTATGTTGACTAGCCACATTCTAAGCAACTGAACCATTTTGAGTCCATGTGTCATCTATCCCAATCCATATCTCTCGATTATCAGGAAAAGTAACAGATGGATCCATGCCCTAAAGAAAGTGGTGCCACTCCAAACAGTCAAAGACAGTATAAGCTCCATGTCACTGGGAGCTGATAGCGTCTTAATGTGTGATAAGGTGCTGGGGCTGATGCAAGATGACTCCAGACCCAGGTATCTCTTTGCATGCGAACGCGAGAGCTTGGCACCAAACCTCTCATCTGTCAACACAGCCAGGAACATTTACATGATTTATGATACTGCACTCAGTCTTTTCTACCTTTACTCTGTCTTTTAAAGGCTTGAGGAATTACCGTGTGTTTTAGAAACATACTGCAACAGTTGGGGCCTAGCTTAAGGGAAAAGCACAATGTGGTATGTCATCCAACTATAACAGAATGCTGAATCCAATATTTTAAACACCCTCCAGACAATTAGCTGATTCACCCCCTGCAGCCTAACATTACCTCATTTCTCACCAAGGCTTGGCGTTCATCTCTGTATGCCTCTCTCACATATCCAAACAAAACATCACGGGAAGCACGCACCAAGTTTAATTATACCTAGTTTATAAAGTTTATAAAGCCAGATTATGGTTACTCTATGGTTCAGATACTTCAACTTCAGCTTCATCAATGTAATAGGGACAGTGATAATTTAAAACTACCAGAGGATTTTATGCAGGAATGCATAAAAATGTCACAAATGTGGCTAGCTGAGTGGCACTACAGTATACCACCATAGGCAACTCATGACTAAAACTGTTGATTTCTGATGTCCACTCTATGAGCAAAAATGGTGCACAGCTCACTATCATAATGCGCTGTACAAAATGTATTTTCTATTGTAAACAAATAGCAAGCCTACAAGTATGAAAAAATGTACCTGGTGGATCTGGTGCCTTCATATATGCCTGTGTAATGTAGACTAGTCCATTCATATTAACGGTACAGCATTGTACATGACCAATATTTTGGTCATGTAAAATGAACCAATGACCAAGTTGCAAATGTGCATTTTTTTGTGTTGAATAGCTGATCTGAATGTCCCAGGTCTGAATTCTGGCTACAACTATCACTTAGGACTGATACTGTAAGGAAATTTCTGATTTCCTTAAGGGAAGTGGTTGACAAGGTTGATATTAAATATTTCACTAGGTGGGAAAAAAATAATTCAAAACAAACTCCAAAACTAATTTCCAAAACTATATGCACATGTTCCATTTTCCTGTGCGAGCATGTTCAGGCAGAATGCAACACAAACAGGGTGAGTGATTATTTTGAATTGTTTTGATCTGGTCTGATTTGATCACACTCTCCATCTCATCAGGTCCATGTAACAAGCCTGCTGGTCTACAGGAGCCTGAGGCCCGATGCACCTCCACCCCCATTATTCACTACAAAAATCAATTACTGCCACTGTATTGGACTTAATGTGCTTCCATAACCAGATCCATCTGGGACACTCAAGTATGTAACGGGGGTCAAAAGCCTCTGATCCATCTGCCAAGCTCATTTTTCAAATGAGCAGGACAACGGTTGCACTCAAAATCTGTAAAACACAGTTTACTCTTCTCTCACTAATGCATCAATACTTTGTTATCCCTTTATGAGTAAAATCTCAATAATTTGACTTCTGGAAGCTGAAATCCTGGGACGTCACTAGGTTTAGCCATGATGTCCTTGCTACACAGCGCAAATTTGCTCAAGATAGGTTAGAAGACCCTACAATGCAATGCATCATAAAGGTCAGGTCCTAGTTAATAGAATACACAGGGTAAAATACCACTACTACTGCTAATAATAATAATGCATTAACACAGTCACAAACTACTGTAATACGTTGAAGAAGAACACTCACCTTGAATATGCCAACCCAGTCCTTCTGATGTGGTTTAATGAACTGCGTGAGAGTGTAATGACACTCCAGTGCAGCATGGGGCAGGTAACTCTTCCCCACATTCTGGAAGATGACGTGGGCAAAGTTTGATGTGTCCATAATGTTGCCTATTAAAGTCCTGTCCAGGAACAGTGCCATAAATCACTCAGCACTGGCTGCAGAGAAAGGCAATAAAAGATAGTTAGTTATAAACATCACTAACCACAGAATTAAATTACCCTTGTTTATGATACAGTCATGCTATTTAAATGCTTGACCAAAGATTGCAATCTGGACAGACAAGTGAGACTGCATCCTACACAGTCAACAACAAGTTGCAGCTGCAACTAATGATTATTCTGTTACTGATACATCTGTTAATTATTCCATCAATTAAATGACTAATTTACTGTAGAATGAACCTGCAATTGAACATTTCAGTTTATTAACATGAATTTTCATGTGGATTATGTCATAACCAAACCGGATTTCACCTATTATTGCCTGAGACCACACCCAAATATGATACTGCATTAAGACTCTCAGTAGCTTCATTTATGTTACATTTCATTGTATAGACCTATATAATGTAGCACACCTGTAATGGCAAAAGAGCTGATTTCTAAAGCAAATTAGTAAAAAAAAAATTAGGTTGTCCCAACAACCAACCAATGCAAAGCATTGGAGAAAATCTTCATTTCCATCTCCAAGTCCACAATTTACCCTGCTGTGCATGTACAGACAGACAGGCAACATTCAAGTGAAGGCCTGTCTCTTGGCTCTTCCAACACTTCCATGGTGACTGAGTATTTGCATCAATTGTTTTGAAATTCAATTTTAATTTAAAAAAGAAAGGAAATCCATGTTTATATTTAAGATGTTGATAATTTCGCTGTTACACTGTTAATGGCCTATCAGCATTCAAATGTTTCACTGTCTGACACTGATTTCTTGCAAAACAAAATCTTAGTTGAAAAGAGGTAATAACTGAAAGTTTTGATTAAAATATTGTAACTCGTGTTATATAATCACTATCACTTTTTCAAGTTTGAGAGACATTAACTAGTTGTCCAAGCTAACAGACATAATGAAATAGTCCACTATAATAAAAATCAAAACAAAACTGTAGTCTTATAAGAGGTGATGTAATTGGTGAATAAGCCCACAAGTTCTTAAGTAAAAAAAGAAGTTAGAAAAATGGTATGGTCATAAGAAAATAATGAAGAATCTCCAATGTGAAGCTTCTTGAGGATTTCCTAACTTTTTTCTTGTAAATCTTTCATAAGTTTTATCTTGGTGTTTGTGAATTTGGTCCTAGAGATCTAAGACTGCATTGTGTGATGTAATTGACAGACTTTCTGGTGCTCCTCAAGTTACAATTACATTACATTCCAGTCATTTAGCAGATGCTTTTATCCAAAGCGACTTACAATGGACTGGTGACTGATAAGTGGATAAATTATATGGTTGTTTGAATGTTTATACCCAAGTGAGCTTTGTTTTAGAGTAACATGAACAGTTCCAAATCATAAAATATACTCATAACATTGTAAACCCTGTGTTCTGCCACGCATCTAGGTTTGTTATTCACATATCAAGACTATAAAAAAAAAGACCATGTGATTCACGTGAATTCTGTTTCAGGATAGATTTCCTTTTAACCTTTGGCCCAGACTGGTGCTGTTTTGTTGGACATGTTTGGGCCTTGACAGTCAAAACACAACATAACTGGTAATCAGTACCTCAAATGGTTGTTGCTAAAACACAATCCCCTACAGCTATCGCCGCGGTTCTCAGCTTGATGTGTAACGTTAGGTATAAGTTAGGCCTAGAAGTCTCGCTGTAATGGCTGAAAGTGTCTGGCAACTACAAGCTAGTAGGCGAGGCCTGGTTGGATCAAAACACAGACCACAACTCGCTATATACACACATTTCAAGTTGGTAGGCAAGATTACGAGTTCACCTTAAAGCACGGAAACCTCGTTACCAAAGAATAGTATTTCTTAGCCTCGCAAAATATTTACTTCAATCAACCATGTAGGTTATGTCCTCCCCGAAAGAGCAACTAGATAGTACGTCAGCTGGTCGACAAAGCTAGCCAGCTAATAGTTAGCAACATTGTTTCACGAAGTAACCTCTGAAAACAAAAGTTAAATTGGAGCGACTCAATTAATCAGTCTCTTATCGACATATTCACATAATAACCATTAAACATACCCAGTTGCCATGTTGGACTGCAGCTGAAAACCAAATGTTTAATCAAAAACGATTGTTGACGCAGTTCAGTGCTTTCCCGTACCCACTTCCTGGAATAACAACAACATTACATCATTTCCGGGAAAATACTCAGGTGGGAATCCCACACGTCGTTGAAAATGATGTTTGAGGAAAGTATGTATATTGTATCCGTGCTATCGGATATCATGGAAAAACTTGGAAAGTTCACATGAACGCCTATCAAAGCCAGTGAACATTTTGCTACTCGAGTTATGACGCAACGATAACCTTTCACCTCTATAAACATGATGGGTGATTATCACGTTTTGTGTTAGCCAACAGTAAGAATACACCTATACACATGCCCTTTTATTATACGTTTGTAGTTAGCCTGGCTAACTTAGCCAGACATTTCCTCAGCCTAACATTTCCTCGAATTCATTTCGTTAAATTAGCTTGTTAAGCTACAGGACGTCCACGTTTGTTTGTCATTTGTCTGTCGGATTTGATTTTCCGAGTGACGTGAATGAAATGGTATTTAGCAGTCAGCTTGGGAGTGCGGGATAACGGAACTTCTCACAGCGCGTAAACGCACACTCAGTCAGACGGATGCTACGTCACAACTTTATGGGTACTTTTATCTTTATTTTTTCACATTTGTCAAAACGGGGGTCCATTTCAGAAAGCAGGTTCAACAAACTCTGAGTCTAAGCCTGAACTCTGAGTTGATTACCCCAGAGATAGGAAACTCCGAGTTTTCGGTTCCAGAACAGCTGATCTGAGTTCAATGAACTCAGAGTATGTTCACCCTGAGTTAAGCGCATGCGTGACGACAATAAAAAGACATCATCAATGGAGGTCCGATACTACGATTCACCATGGCAACCGGCGAGAAAAAAGGTCGTCCTACCCACTGGAGTTAGAAGTGTTAATACGTGCTTATGGCGAGTATGAGCACATTTTCTGAAAAAGCAACACAGCTGCAGCGGCAAAGGAGAGAGAATTGGCGTGGGAGAGAATTGCTGCCCGAGTCAATGCGTAAGTTTGAATGCAGTAGTGTGTTCATTTAACATTTAATCACACTTTCTTATAATATTACAGGTGAAAAAGTGGTAGAATGGTATTGAATAAAATTTTATTTTGATTTAGGTGAAATCCCACGGGCGCAAAGCACACTTGGAAGCAGCTGAAAATGAAATATAAAAACATCAAACAGGTAAGGCATATTTTGCTTAGGCCTATAGGCTCATGATTGTACCTCACTTTGGTTTTAATCATATTTGACATATTAAACAAAGTAAATCATTCAGTGGCTATTTCAACGTGTAGTAGCTTTAACCCCCAACAGAATGCTGTTTTAACACACATAAATGTCCTTTCGCCTAATATCCTGCTTAGTAGATTAGCATTTGAGTTCTACTCAGCCAACAGAAACAAGGCAGAGGCCTGCAAAACGGGTGGTGGGCCACCGCCACCACCTCTGACAGAGGTGCTACTGATAGCTCTCTCCCCTTTCACATTTCTTGACATTCTTGTGTGGAATTTGGAGTTTGACATTTACACTCAAGTGATGAGAATAAACAATGAATGGACAAACAACCTGCACATTCTTATCCTTTTTAACAGAGCATGGCTGGGCATTACCAAGAGGAGGGTCCATCAACCTCCACAGCATAGCTTGACACAATGAGATGTTCAGTAAATGCCAGGTTATTTCTGCATATAGAACTGTAGACTTTAATGCCATCCTTATGTTTTCCCAGTTACCGGTAAAGGAGTTGTACAAAGTGCATGTCATCAAGAAGATGGCAAAAAGTAACCAAGAAATGGTGTACTTGGGGCAGCAGATTAGAAAGGCAGATCTTCAAATTGAATTACTGGAAAGCAAGTTAGAGGTGGGTGCATGGTCACAGATGAAATATGTTAATTGTTGGAACAATATAAAAATACTGACATTTGTAGGAAATAAAGAAGACCAAATGAAATGTGAATGATTTGTCTTTATTTGACTGCTCGGGTGGTGGTAGTTTAATCTGTGAAGTGATTCCGGCATATTATGTCTCAGACAGCTCTTCCATCCTGGACATCTACAGGGTGGATAGGATGGTCTCCCTCAGGGTCATTAATTTGTACGGCAGGGTTTTGCTCTCCTCTAATTGTGGCAATATTATGGAGAACAACACATACTACAATAATGTTACATGCCCTCTCTGGCGTTACCCTGAGTCTACATGGGCACTGGAACCGGGCTTTGAGCATGCCTATTGTCATCTCAACCCGGGCTCTAGTCCTGCAGTGGGCCACATTGAACCACTGTTAGGGGCCCGGGTCAGGGTAAGGGGTCAACAGAGAGGGCTGGCATGGGTACCCTCTGTCACCAAGCAGGTAGCCATCAAACGCTCCTGTAATTATAGAGTGGATACATTTTGAGTGTGTTAAAAGAGGAAGACAAGGGAATGATATTTGTACAACGCTTTGCTTACCATGTGCAAATCTGTTGCTCAGGCTACACTCTCTATACGTTTGTGAGTTACCATGCTAACTTGACTCAGCGTTTGAGTTACCACTCTGGAAAGGAAAACCCAGAGTTTCCCTCATCTCAGGGTTAACTAACTCAAAGTTTTCACTAAACCCGCTTTCTGGAATACACCCCGGGATGCAGTCACAAACCTTAAAGGGTCATTCCGGGATTTTAAAACCTGGCCCAGAAACAGAAGTCTCGCTCTGAAGGTGAGTTGTTGCAGGCTCAAATAAATAGACGCGGGCATCGAGTTCAAATGCCTCATCTACATTGTTGAAATCAGCTAAATATTCAGCCATGACTTTGGAAATAAATTCTTGCTAGCAGTTCCTCTTTGTAAACTCCAAACTCCTCTCTCCAACTCTGACTCACGTTTCCACCGTCTTCTTCCTGCAACAACTCACCTCTCGCGGGACTTCTCCTTGAGCGAGACTTCTGTTTCTGGTTAAACAAGGTCTATCTCTGTAGGGATCCTTTCCGTAATGTTGTCAGACACTTCGACTAACAATCTGAGCCTGTCAGTGGCAAAAACAAGCACTTTTAGTGGACGTACTTTGATCGGGCGCAGCTGCCCCAAAGATTATATTGCGACCAATTCCAAAACTTTTTGTACCCATTAGTCATTTAACGCTAGACCCCAAAATATGTCAACATGGGGCCCAGGTTTAAAAATCCCGGAATTACAGTTTAACAAGGCTAACATTTTTTAATTGGTAACGGGAAATGTGTTGGGAACAAACTCGTGTGTGTTCTTGTAGAACACATGCCAGTGAATTGCCATATTTTGATTTGCACAGCGATTCGGGTGGTGAACATGATGGCCGTGAAGGAATGAGATATAGGCCTACCATTAAAATGCAGCTGGTAAAACAACGACCAGGCCCACCCCCATAGTTCATTGGATGCATTTGGGGGGGGTGGTTGATGAGTGTGCTCTGTGATTGGATGGAGGACCCATCATTTACACCTTACAATATTTTACGTCACACGTAAGAGGTCAAGACGAAAGAAGCATGGCCGCCGTGTTGAGAGGGGCTAGGTACGTCTATGGAAGATGTCACAAACGTGGTGCCTTTGCGTCTGGTAAGGAAAGTCATATTTAAGCGATTCCACAACATGCATCGCTGCGCCTGTTGTAAACAATGAAGTAGTTACCAAGTGTACTTTTTAATATGAAAACATGCTTGCAATGTTGGAACAGAAGTGTGAGTTAACCTAGCCTAGCTGGTGCAGCAGAGGCTTTGGTTCACAACTTGCTAAAGAGCGTATGTGATAGAAGTATGTCTTGTTGCTATTCTAGCATGTCACTGCTACATGCCAACACCCATGGTGCCTGTACAGCAAGACTTGAACACTTGACATAATCGTCAACATAAGTTGATGTGTCCTAGAGAAGGCAGTCTTTCTGTATGTCAAGGACCTTATGTAATTTCACTCACAGTACCCTCTGTGCATCCTCGGCGAGCCCTCTAGTGAAAAAACTGCGTCGAATTTCACTTACCCAAACAGTAACCGTAACCCTTGTTGAATCTACTGTTATCAAGGTATAATTAAGTAAATATTGATAAGGCTCGGGTACTATTAGATGACTTTGGCATTGAAGGGCGATGACATTTGAAGTAAAATATTTCGGTTTTTGTAGGTTCTATTAATCACCTTTCCAGACTACAAACAAGAAAGGCCCCTCAGTGCTAGGGCCGACTCAAAATGTTCATCCCAACATTATCAATAAGTATTTCATTTATTTACAGATTGCAAAACCCTATCTGCGAATCCTGATCACAGTAAGATTTACAGAAATTGTGTTTTGGGGACCATCAAGCAATGTGAAGAATGAATAACCCTTATTTGCCTTCGAACTGGTAACCAGGATAATGCATCTTTTAAGAACTGATTGACCCATTTGGCCATTATGCTCTAGTCTCCACAAGGTCTATGGCCTCAAAGACACAGGTGGGGTTCATTGGGCTGGGTAACATGGGAAACCCAATGGCAAAGAACCTGCTGAAGCATGGATACCCAGTCATCGCTACAGATGTGTTTCCTGAATCCTGCAAAGAACTCCAAGAGTTAGGTGCTCAGGTGAGACAGAAAAAAATGAACAAGAACCTTATAACAGGCTTCCTACAGTCATGGAAAACCTGGAAGTTATTGAATTCAACAATTGTGTTTTCCAGGCCTGGTAAAGTTAAGGAAGTTTACGTCAAGCTTAGCTGCTTTTTGATCCACTTCCCTTTTGAGGAAATAAAAACCCAAATCAGAAAGTACCCGACAGTATCGGTCCTAAGTGATCGTTGTAGCCAGAAATAAGACCTGGGACATTCAGATCAGATAAAATGTGACATTTGCAACATGGGCTCAAAATATTGGTCATGAAATAGTTGTGGAATTTGATGAACAAAAGATGTTTTTAATTACTAAATGCTTTAAAACTCATGGTCTGTGTGTTCACCTCTTGTGCCATGATATTGTGTGTTTCTCAGATTCTGGATAATCCTGCTGAGGTAGCGGACAAGGCTGACCGCATCATCACCATGCTTCCCTCTAGTCCCAATGTCATTGACGTGTACACTGGAGCCAATGGGATTCTAAAGTAAGTAAAGTAGTTTGTCCTTCAGTCTGTACTTAATTCCTCTATGTAATTATGTCAAATTCTAAAGCATGTACTTGACTCAACAGAAAGGTGAAGAAGGGCTCGCTACTGATTGACTCCAGCACCATTGACCCAGCTGTCTCAAAAGAGATGTCTGTTGCTGCTGAAAAGATGGGGGCAGTTTTTATGGATGCACCCGTGTCAGGAGGTGAATCTTTGACTTTTGAAATCAGGGTAAAGTGTTTGTGTGACTTTTATTTTTATATATACACACTATATTGCCAAAGGTATTGGGACGTCTGCCTTTTCACGCACATGAACTTTAATGACATCCCATTCTTAATCCGTAGGGTTTAATATGGAGTTGGCCCACCCTTTGCAGCTATAACAGCCTCAACGTCCACAAGGTTTAGGAGTGTGTTTATGGGAATTTTTGACCATTCTTCCAGAAGCGCATTTGTGAGGTCAGGCACTGACGTTGGACGAGAAGGCCTGGCTCTCAGTCTCCGCTCTAATTCATCCCAAAGGTGTTCTATCGGGTTGAGGTCAGGACTCTGTGCAGGCCAGTCAAGTTCCTCCACACCAAACTCGCTCATCCATGTCTTTATGGACCTTGCTTTGTGCACTGGTGCACAGTCATGTTGGAACAGGAAGGGGCCATCCCCAAACTGTTCCCACAAAGTTGGGAGCATGAAATTGTCCAAAATGTCTTGAAATGTCTCCAAAATTAAGAGTTCCTTTCACTGGAACTAAGGGGCCAAGCCCAACTCCTTAAAAACAACCCCACACCATAAGCCCCCCTCCACCAAACTTTACACTTGGCACAATGCAGTCAGGCAAGTACCGTTCTCCTGGCAACCGCCAAACTCAGACTCGTCCATTCGTCACTCCAGAGAACATGTCTCCACTGCTCTAGAGTCCAGTGGCGGCGTGCTTTACACCACTGCATCCTACGCTTTGCGTTGCACTTGGTGATGTAAGGCTTGGATGCAGCTGCT
>OOFE01028663.1:0-10137 GCA_900323365.1 Monocentris japonica
GCAGGCTCTATCAAAGTCTTTAAATCAAGGCTAAAAACCCATTTATTCTCTTTATCATTTGACCAGCTTTGAGGGAGTGGCACAGTCTCTTCTCAGAGTAAGGCTAGACCAGTTAGCTCATCCTAGCTCAGGGTCCTGCTGATGAATACTAGCATCCTGCCTACATGTCCTATTCTCCTGGTCTACCTGTTCTTGTCCACTGATGCTGGTCATGTTTGTCTGTGTGAGTGAGGGTGCGGTATGGGTGTGTGTGGGTGTGTCTCCTATCTGTTCCAGGCTGCAACTCGGCAGAGTTGATGTCTGCATGGTCCCCCACTCCTAGGACGATGCTGACTGAGCGGGCGTTTGCGTTCTCCTATCTGGGCAGTCTTGGTGCCTGCGTGGTCCCCTAGTCCTATGATGACACTGACTGAGCTGCCGTTTGCTGTGACGCCCCACATCAGATCTGGATGTCCCACCATAATAAACTTTTACGCATTGTGTATATGCTGCTTGCCCAAACTCGACATCTATTGCATGCCCAACCGTCCTGGTAGGGGAATCCCTCTCTGAGTAGTCCCTCCTGAGGGAGTTTTTCCTTGTCCTCTGTTGAGGGTCCAAGGCTGGGGGATGTCGTGTGCTAATCATTTATTGTTTCACATGTTGGGCACTGTGAAGCCCTTAGATACTGTAACGGTGATTAAGGGCTATACAAATGAATGTGATTTGATTTGATTTGATTTAACATGTAGATCTAGGACAGGAGAATGTTTGTGCCATATTTTGTTTAAATTCTATACACAGTGCTGGAATTATCGTGTTATATGATCACAGTTTTGTCTTGTAATTTCAGTGCCACCTTCTGATTGTTTAGGATCATATTTCTTGAGTAAGGAGACAACCTATCTCTATCATCTTGTCAAATGACACACCTCTTTGACCTAGTTTTATAGTGATACTTAACCCTTGAGTTATAAACCATTTTGTGATAGACCACGCCCACATTGAGTAATCAACCACGTTTTACTGTATGACTACAGCAATAAGAAGACAAATCATATGTATCAAACTGCATGTGATTCAGTCCACCAGATTCATAATTATTGATTATTCTATGCTTTTACCTTTTTGTATTTTATTCTTATGTATATGTATTGTTCACATTTTTATTCATGACTCATATTTTTAATTTATCCTGTATGTTTGTATATACATGTGATACACTGGGTACTGGGTTACGGTTTCCTCTGTTTTCTTGAAACAGAAAGCTTTTCGGATCTTTCGTATAACCCCGTGGAATTGTGGGATTGCAATGGCAGCCCACTTGTCTGTAAACAAATACGCGTTTTGTACGATAGCCAAGGCGTTGGCTAGTTTAGATAATTTCGAGTGACAGACAGAATTCAACATTTTCTGAATTACTTAACTGGCCGTACATTATTAACTTGATGTAACAATTATTAGATTTGTGACGCCAATTAACAGCAGAGACTCCGGCCAAGTAAGGATAGCCGCCGCTAGCTTGCTGGCTAGCCTACGTTAGCTGCTCTAATTGAGGTAAGTTACGTTGCGTTCATGATAAATCACTAATAGCTAAATACATAATTTAGAAACAATACGTGGATTGTTATAGTTAATGTTTACTGTCGCTGTCATGGACCACACGGCTAATTTCTAACATTAAATGCAATTATGTACTGGAAAGCGAAGTTGCCTGTCATTAGCTGACCCATACAGTTCCACAATATTTACCATTTAGTAAGATACATGACATGATTCCACTGCTTAAACACGTGGTTATATTTCACAGATAATGGATGATGATGTGTCCATGCATAGACTGGAAGGAAGTGATCCAACTGCTCAGATTGGTGGACTGATTGTAAAGAAAAAGAGTGCTGCTGCAGAGCCCCATGTTTTTCGGGCCCCCACTCCTCGCACGTCTTTACTGGGCTTGGATCTGCTGGCAGCACAGAAGAGGAAGGAGCGTGAGAGCAAGGAACAAGTAGATTCTGTTAGCGATGACGGAAAGAGAAAGAAATCAAAGGTTTCCTCCTACAAAGACTGGGAAGAAGTTAAAAGTGATTCTGGGTCTGATGATGAAGATGATGATGAGGACAGAGGTGCTAAGAAGGAGAGGTAAGTTTCAGTACTTTCGCAGAACTTGATTGCCACTCTCATTATCAATTGCAGACTCTTTGTTACATGAGGGAGTGCTGTACACAACATTTTCGAAAAGCCATTCTCTTTATTGTTTAATGTATTCTTTGTATTTTATTGTTCATCATGCATTGCTTTATTACTAGGCTACCTGTGGTGATATCCAAACTATTATTTAAACTACTGTTTTCATTTAATGTGAGTCACCTGGGAAGAGTGTTAGCTTAGTTCCTTTTGTGAAAATTGCACAGTATTTTATTTTCCCTTGACAGCAGGAAGTATCGTGTGACTGGCTCAGAGACGCCCTCCAACCCTGGAGGGGTCAGTGAAGAGTTCCGTCGCAAACACCAGCAGAGAGAAAAAGAAAGGCGTGAGCATGGAGTCTATGCCTCCTCCAAAGAGGACAGGAACAGAGAAAGAGATAGAGAGAGCAGCAGAGATAAGGGCAGAGACCGACGGAGTGAAAGAGGTGATTAAAAAAGATCATTTGGATTACTTGGTCACATAGCAAGTCATAGTCATCACCAATCAGGTTGTTGAGAGTAACTGTTCTTTATTTCTATCAGATGAGCGGGAGCGCAGCCATAGCCGTGGCAGCAGCAGCAGCCGGTCACAGCGCAGTGAGCGAGGTGAGAAGAGTGAGCGCTCACAGAGAGATGGCTGGTCTGATCGCATCAGTCGGGGGAATAAGAGAGATGAACCCCCTACACCACAGCAGCGTCCCAGAGGTAGGGTTTTTCAGTTTTTATCACCTTATTTATCACCTTTAGAAGAACTCTTTAGACCTCTAGAGCGCTAAGAGCGTGTCTAAGGGAAATACAGTGTGCGCTCGTACACAAGGTAGTACGGTAGAAGTCACACAAGCATGACTCAGCTCTAGGTTGGTGCATGTTACATCCACACACCAGTAGTAGTTTCACTCACTCCAATGTGTCAAACTTCTCCCTCTCAACTACCTCATTGTTATACAGATTCCTTCACACCCTCGCGCTCCAACTGGGATGAGGATGACAGTGGTTATGCCAGTTCACGGCACTCCCAGTGGGAGTCTCCATCCCCTGCCCCTTCACACAAAGAGTCAGATCGCTCAGAGCGCAGCCATCGCTCTGGCCGTGACAGTGAGAGGAGGGACAGGTAAGCAGCTGTCATTTTGTCTTGCATATCCCGCTGGCCTTAAAGCCTTAGTTTTATTAGATCTACAAGCTTATACAGTGTTACTTGTCATATATTCCAGAGGCTTTTGGAAATCCTTATTATTGATCTTATTGTTCAAATATGGTCTAATGCTTGCGTCTAATCTTGTGAGGAACTAGTGCTTCTCGTGGCCTACACAATAAATGTTTCTCTACTCTGTGCTTAGGTCAGTGAGAGCCCGTTATCCCGATGACACGCCCCTGCCCACCCCCTCCTACAAGTATAACGAGTGGGCCAATGACAGGAAGCATTTAGGTTCTACACCTCGTTTATCACAAGGAAAAGGTACTATTCAAAAAACAAGACATTCTTTACTGACATGAAAGCTTTGAATGTGTCCGATAGCATTTCTTATTCTGTCTCTATGCTTCAGGTAAGAGGGAAGATGGTGAGGAGGGAATCATGTTTGATAATGAGGATGAGAAAGAACAGTGGGAAGAGGACCAGAAGGTGAGTGGCCCTGCCAAGGCAGTTATCCTTGTAGATGTATTGTAACCTTTTTATATCTGGCTCTGAGTTTTTCTTGTATTTCTAAGCTATGTGTTTTTCTTTTTTTTTTTTTTTTTTTACTGACGCCCTGTTTTGCAGCAAGCCGACAGAGATTGGTATATGATGGATGAAGGCTATGACGAGTTCCACAACCCATTGACTTCCACGTCTGAGGACTATGTGAAGAAGAGAGAGCAGATCCTCCAGAAGCAGACACAGAAACGCATATCTGCCCAGAAACGACAGATCAACGAGGTACAGCTGTAGCACTATATGTTGGCCTCAGTAGAAGAATGTGTGTCTGTGCGTGTGGGGGCATATGTGTATGTGTGCTTATTTGTGTATTTGTCTTGTTAGTGCATCTATCTGTGTCTGTCAGTGTGTATAACAGACTGTGTTTCTTCTGTCAGGATAATGAGCGGTGGGAGACTAACCGTATGCTGACCAGTGGGGTTGTGCAGAGGTTGGAGGTGGACGAAGACTTTGAGGAGGATAATGCCGCTAAGGTTCACCTGTTGGTTCACAACCTGGTCCCTCCTTTCCTAGACGGAAGAATAGTTTTCACGAAGCAGGTAACCAAGACCAAAACAGTTCATGTTAAAAGGCTTCAACTTGTTGCAATGAAATATTTAGCAATCATTTTGTGGAATAAGTGGGCTCATGTCACATTTATATCAAAACTATACAAGTGAAGTTTGTTCTTATCAAATGTGTGTGTGTGTGTTTATCTGTCCGCTGAAGCCAGAGCCTGTCATCCCTGTGAAAGATGCTACCTCTGATATGGCCATCATCTCTCGTAAAGGCAGCCAGCTTGTCCGTAAACATCGCGAGCAGAAAGAACGCAAGAAGGTAGGCTGGCTGAGTGACTGCCAATGGCCAAAGTGCTATAAATGAAAATATTGTTGGGATATACACAAGTTTAAAAGTTGATACTGCAGTACACTGCATACATAGTCTTTACCTGGGCATCCCCCCAATTTAAATTTTCACCATCAAATGTACATTTCACACCTGATAAAATAACATGTTGATAACAATTTAATTTTTTTCAGAGTAAAGTCAGAAATAAAATCTTTGTTCACTTATGTATTAAGTATGTCAGCCTATATTTAGGTTGGATTGCCTCAATATGTAATACTGGTTACTGTAATACTCCATTTACAGTACAGCTGGAAACACACCATGTAAATGCTCACAGCAAACTAGTAATAAAGTGTAGAGTTTGTGGAGCTCAGCAGAGTTGATTACAGCACCTCCTTTTAAATATGTTTCTTAATAACTATATGATGGAAATTATCTGAATGTTTTCTAATGTTTTCAGGCACAGCACAAACACTGGGAATTGGCAGGTACAAAGTTGGGGGACATCATGGGTATCAAGAAGAAGGAGGATGAAGATAGCTCTGGGGGAAAGCCGGTAGGCGAGGATGGCAAAGTAGACTACAGGTAACCAAATCCTAGATGGTCATGGTTCCTCCTAAATCATACACAGTTTTAGCTCAATCCATTGTTAAGTAATTTAAGCTTTGTTGGTTTGTCTGGTAACATGCCATATTAGTTCTCATTGATTTTTCTCTGTCTTCCTTACAGAGCAGAGCAGAAATTTGCAGACCACATGAAAAATAAGAATGAGGCCAGCAGTGAGTTTGCTCAGAAGAAGACCATTCTGGAGCAGAGACAGTACCTGCCCATCTTTGCTGTCAGACAGCAGCTTCTTAATATCATAAGGTATTGATACCCAGTCTGTTCTCTCCTCATACCCATTTTTGTTCCCCTGTTGTCACATCGTAGGTGGTCACAGATGATAGCAATGGAATAATAATTTGTCATTCACCATCTTTCCTGACAGTCCAGGTAGAAAAAATATTATATTCTGCCTTTCTGAGATTTCATTCACTGTCTTTCACTGATTTCATCAGCTTCGCCTGAGGGTTTCATCTTTTTTCAAGTTTTGACTAGACTTTGCATGTGTTTGCTGGCATGTCTCTGCAGGGACAACAGCATTGTGATTGTGGTTGGGGAGACGGGCAGTGGGAAGACCACCCAGCTGACCCAGTACCTCCATGAGGATGGCTACACCAGCTACGGCATGGTGGGTTGTACTCAGCCTCGCAGGGTAGCAGCCATGAGCGTAGCCAAGAGAGTCAGCGAGGAGATGACCAGCAACCTGGGAGAGGAGGTGAGGCAGCTGGCTGGTACTGGAGCCAGTAGTTATACACCTTGTCTGTCTGTAATACAAATATATGCTTCATTTGGGAATACTAGGCCAGTGATCGACAACTGGCAGCCACCTTCTACACAGACCGCTTCTAAACCAGTTTCTACTCATCTGTGGGACCCTATTTTTGATTTGATCTTATTTGAAGTTTATTTGAATTCACTGGTACTATTAGATGTGAACGTCCCCCCTGATAAGTTATATTTTTGTTTGTTTTTGTTTCTGGCATATTCTCACCAAAACCATATGCTCTCTCTGTGTTTGCTGTGACAGTGAAGAATATCACAGCAAAAATTGCCGAAAGCAGTGAATCCAAAATTGACGATTGCCATATTTTAAGATTTCAGGCTATCAGGGATCAAGAGTTTTATGGAAACTTTTGAAATACAGGAATTGAATGCTGGTTTTGACAGCTATTGCCAGTTCCAGTGATTTGGGTGTGCCTCTGTAGTGATGAATGAACGTTTTGTTCAATCATCTTTCTATTAGCAGAACTGCAATTAGCTAAATACTCAAAAGCACTATTAAACCAACTTTGAGTTAATGATCAGTCTGAATCGAGTGTAATGCTGGACACACACAGAGGCTTGTACAGTAGGTGTTGTCTAATTGCTGCAGAGCAAAGGTCCAGCCTTGGGTTTCTCCTCCAGGAACAATACAAACTCTTATGTTGTTTAACACTGCCATCTAGTGGGCAAACTGAAAACGTAGACATAATGCCTCACATTTTTGTTCATTGTGTGTGTGGTTGGCCTTGGGTGGGGCAGAGACATGAGATGGGGAACATTGGATAGGGAGCAGTAATAAGGGGCCAGACTGGAATCAATTATCAATTATTGATCAATTATTTTTGATTGATGATTGATTTGATTTTCTGATTGTTTTGACAATTTGTCCTGCAGGTGGGCTATGCAATCCGTTTTGAGGACTGCACGTCAGAGAAGACAGTGATTAAGTACATGACAGATGGTATCCTGCTGAGAGAGTCCCTAAGGGAGTCAGACCTGGACCACTACAGTGCTGTCATCATGGACGAGGCTCACGAACGCTCCCTGAATACTGATGTGCTGTTTGGCCTCCTTCGTGAGGTCAGGGCACACAATCCAACACCCACTGAGCACAGATTATATTGGTTATGTCAAAGACAGACATACAGCTACTTCTGCTGTATGCTTCCAATGATGATATTTTTGTCTGTTTCAGAATCCTTTTCTAACTGGTGCAAATTTCTTACTGTCCCTCTTCTCCCTGCTCTTCTCTACTAGGTTGTATCTAGGCGCTCTGACCTGAAGCTCATAGTGACCTCTGCGACCATGGACTCAGACAAATTTGCAGCATTTTTTGGCAATGTTCCCATATTTAACATTCCAGGAAGAACGTTTCCAGTAGACATCTTGTTCAGCAAGGTATCTTTCAGTTTCCATTATATTTCCTTCCCCTGTCCACATATAGGGTGTTGTTTGGCCCTGCATTCTTATATAGCCAGCAATAGATCCCAACACCTTCACAAATCAGAACGATTTACTGAACATTAATCAAGGTGGTCTGAATGCGTTGAGGATAGTGACATAAATTGACGTGAATTTGGAACATTTGATATTTTTACTGTGTGTAACTATAATACTTCACTCTTATTAATCCAAAATTGCGTTACTACTGCTCACAATAATGGTACAGAAACCAGTGTATGTATATTTAATCTTCTGAAGAGCAGTCTGTGTGACAGAGATACTGTAATACAGAAAATGATCTGAAACTCAAACTCTGGTATTCAATTTATTATTATTTTCACTACATTAGGCAGCTATTCTATTAATCAAACACAATAACACACATAATGTGTAAGTTGCAGACACGCTCATATCAACACTTTTTTTTGGCCTTTACCACCACCAAGTTGCCTATCACTGCTATAAAGTGTCACAGTACCTAGGAGTGTATTTCCATTGTTACAGAGTTATTTTGGTATTTTCTATTTGTGTTGTTTTGAATATTTAGGTATGTTTATCTAGACTGATTTGGTGTGTTGTGTACTCTGCAGACTCCTCAGGATGATTATGTGGAGGCAGCAGTGAAGCAGGCGCTGCAGATCCACCTCAGTGGGTTGGCAGGAGACATCCTCATCTTTATGCCCGGGCAAGAGGACATCGAGGTGAGGGACCTTATCACCGGTAACACTCATACACACATACACTGCCTGGCAAATGTTTGGGGACACCTTGCCTTCAATGTAATGTTTGATTTTCTCTATTACATAAGAAAAATGCCTTGTTGTTTAAGCGTATGACTTGTGTACACCATTAGTTTTTGCTCTGTTAACATAAGGCATACATCGTAATCTCCTCAACCCCCACCTGCCACACCCTGCCTACACTGTTAACACAGTTTTTCGCCTGCTTATGGGGAACAAGATGCACTATCCATCTTGCATTCTCAGGTGAAATAAGGTATGTCCCTATCCCCCTGCCCTCCAGGTGACCTCAGACCAGATTGTGGAACGGTTGGAGGACTTAGAGAGCGCTCCTCCTCTGGCTGTGCTGCCCATCTACTCCCAGCTGCCTTCTGATCTCCAGGCCAAGATCTTCCAGAAGGTTCCTAAACACAACATAATTTTCCACAAAACATCTATCATTGACCATAACATCTAATAACCTTTATTTTTTTTCCTTCCTTAGTATATATGCATTTCTGTGAAGTTAACCTCTTGCTAATAGCATTTGCTTTGCCCACTACTAGGCTCCAGATGGCGTGAGGAAGTGCATTGTTGCTACCAACATTGCTGAGACTTCTCTCACTGTAGATGGAATCATGTTTGTCGTGGACGCAGGATACTGTAAACTTAAGGTACTCTCAGCCCTCACAGACTTTTTAATTTTCATCCAGCGATCTGAGATCTGATTTAATAAAGCTGACCTACTCTCCTTGTATATTTCGCTCCTTTTTGTGTCGATGACCAGGTGTTCAACCCTCGCATTGGAATGGATGCCCTACAGGTTTATCCCATCAGCCAGGCTAATGCCAACCAGCGTGCTGGCAGAGCAGGACGTACAGGACCAGGGCAGTGCTACAGGTAATCGCCCTTGTCAAGTGTCAGGACACACAGATGTTCACAAACACATACACACAGACACATGCCAAGAGTTTTAAGTCTCAAGCTGGAATTTGGGGTATGGTTGTCGAACTGCTTGTCGACGGCTGTGCTCAAGACAGGCGCAGTTAGGTGAACCAGTGCTTATTGTTTGTCAGCATACAACCCAGGCTTCAGTGGGGTTTAATGTGAGTGTGGATTGGAGACACCATTGCATTTATACTCCCACTACCACTAGATAAATGCATCTTTGACCACCTCAGGAGGCGGTTTGGTTGATCAGATGTCCCATGCATCTTGGACACATTTACATTAGGGTTTTATGGTTTTATTCTATCCAAATACAGGTGCAAATGCTCGTTGTGAAGGAGGTCTCATATGAGCAGTACTCCAAAACCTACTCTCCAAAGCATTTATATGCATAATAGTCAAACCCTCAGATTTATCAAACAAAAGTGTTTCGAAATACATTAAGCCTTGTAATGACATTTCTTTTGTTAAATTTCCTTTTAATGTTCCATCATTTTTTTTTTTTTACTCCTAATAAACTGTAGAGGGCGAGACGGGTTTCTCTATCTATTCCAAGTAGCAGTCATCCTGTCCTTAAGTTTTCACAGGTCTGCCATATTCAGGTTTCTTGCTTTGGTGTGAAATCCCGCTGTCTTTTCCATTGGCTTTTATCTGCCAACATCAAGAATCCTGACTCAAAGAGTGGGTGGACATTCTCCTTTACAGCCTCCTGCTAAGGGCTGGAACAATCTCTTAAATGGACATCATCTTCCCTCTTTCATGCCTATTTCAGCCCACGTGCAGAAATAAACCACATCTCATTGAACCCTCTCAGACTGCCTTCTCATTGAACCCTGTCTGCATCCCCAAAATTGTAGCAACATTTTAACATCACTGTTGGTAATGCTGCTGTCTGTGTGTTCTCATCCCTTAGCCAATTGATATCAGCACCCTCCTCAGATGGTTTGCCCAGGGCTCTTGATGTGCGACATGACCATGC
>OOFE01028666.1:0-10678 GCA_900323365.1 Monocentris japonica
CACAAAGTGTATCATGATGAGAAGTGTTGGGCAAAACTAATTACAGTTTAAGGTCTCAGCAGCGGGACAGACTTCAATAATTCATGAGCTCAATTTAAGGGGTGACGGCGGATGTGCACCTGAAGAAACAGAGCTTACGGAAGGGACGGAATTAGATTTTCTTAGAGACATCCTGCTGACATTGTGCGTGTGTGGAGCTGGCCAAAATGTGAAGTTTAAGTAATCTATGACTTTTACCGGCTACCAAGGAGATGCAACAACGTCAACAGGTCTCTGGTGCGGCTTATGGCGGCCGGTGACTGACCCCGATAATAAAAGTCACATTTTCACAACGGGGAGTAAGGCTTGGTTCATGCTTTCTGTGTGACTAGATGCACAGGATGCTGCAGTCTGAGCACCTTGGCATTCATGCTTCTCACACTTCCTACTACGACCGCATGCCGGAGAGCTCCAGGACTTTAGTGGCCTGGAAGGAAAATTCAGCTCTGCACATCCCTCAACAAGAAAAACAAACACCAGAATTGGCCAGTACACATGTCGTTTTCAAATTTCAAATGGTGTGCGATCTTGCATGGCGCTCTAATGCGCCAGGTCATTTTGGCCACAATTACGTCCTTTTTGACCGCGCACACTTTGTTGCGTCCATTTCTGCATTTATTTAAAGCAAAGATCCAACAGAAACACTCAGTGATTATATATATATCACAATACAAAATACTGGCAATGCTAGTTGGTGCCAGACCCTGGACTGGTACCTTGAAGAGACTAGTGGTGTCAATTTATTGGTTGATTTATTTTGTATGATTACGTTCTTGTTTAGTGAAATGGGAAAAAACGACCATTATAAATAACCTACTTCTATAAATGAAAAACTGCTTCAGCACAATGTCGTCGTAACTAAGAGAGTCACTGAAAAGAAGACTGACTGGACCTCAACTTGGTGTAGGACAACCAGCTCTGCATGGCCAGGTTTCACAATGTGCTGCTGTGTGTTGGCATGTGCTGTTCTTTTCTATGGACATGTTGAGTGACTCAGTGACTCAGAGAGTTTGGGACATCCAACAGTATTGAAAGCCAGAAATCTCAGCACCTGGTGAAATAATCGTTGAGTCATCAACTCTTATCAAACCCCCGCACATCTATTATAGTCATTGTGCTATGGTCCACTAAAAATCATACTTGTTGGACCTTTAATGGTTGTTAAGAATAAATTTCCTGTCAAGACAAGTACAGCCAATTTTCTATTTCTGCTGATGTAGGGAGAGCTTCTACCGCCTGGTGCTTATGGCTGGCTGTCATGAAACGGTGACAATTTGGAGCAAAAATAGAGATATACTCCTGGACCAACAGGGCTGACTTGGCCGATTCTTTCAGACAGGAGTGAATCAATTCAGGACCGGTTAATTTGATTCACCTTTGTAAAAATTACAGTTTTGTAGCCAACAGCACTTTGGACTATCCCCCCAATTTACAGCTCTACAAACTCAACATGTTGGCAGAATAGGGCCGATTCAGCAGCTATTGCCAGCTTGCTATCAAGTCCATTCAACTACCTTGTGTAAAAAATGGAACTGGGTTAAATACTCACTGACCGATACACAGAATAGGTTCATTCAAACAATTGCTAACCCACGGAACGAACAAATGACCTCTTGCACCATGCCTTTTAATCAAAAGGTGGCACTGCCTAGGGAGCTGAATGGTTCATTCCTTCTGAAACGACATCCGATACGACAACTGAATGGTTCGTTCAGTCCGATACAGCAACTGAGCTACTAACCTACAACACTCAACTCAACTACTGAGCCAACTCAGCGAATCGTACAGTATCGCGATTGCGCCATGAAGCAATTATGCTGTTTGGGTGTCACGTAATGACAAATGGCGAATGAACATGGAAGTTTGAGAATTGTTGGTTTGTGGCTGGCGTAGATGAAGCCCAACAGCCAGCCAGCATGGCCAAGGGTTTTGTGTGAATTTGAAATTTAGATTCAGTTCCGTTCCAGTCAAGTTGTGAATCACGATCGCTGAATGTTTGAAAGATTTCCATGGAAAAGCGCTGAATTTTAAAGCAGTAGTATGAACCAGAAAATCTCAATGGTTGCTCTCACTGTCATATTTCCTTCTTTTCTGCATGATTCTCACTAGAGCTGTAGATCAGTATGGCATTACAGATCGGGGAGTTGAGCACACAATGTTCTGTCATTCCTCTGTACAGTACAGCAGTCAACACTGATGAAATGTGACATATGGTATATGAAATGCATTGTTTAGTACTAAAATTCCTCTCGAAAGGAAGCAGAATGTGTCATTAACTAACAATCATGACAGCTTCGAACATAATATGACCAAACATTGATTTGACTTTCTTGAAAGAGCAACATACACACCTTAGCAACTGTAAAAACTCCAGCTTTGGGCAATCATTCTGCAGTTCTCAGACACTCAAACAAAAGCAGCATGACCTCTTAACTATACTCTGAACTTCCTAATCTAACTTTTCACAAGTTTTTTTTTTTTTTCCTTTCACCTTAATATGACTGAACTCATATTCCATGAATCAGCTATTCCACCAGTAATCTCCAGACCTGTATACTGTCTGGGCACCTGTGTTGCCTGAAATTCCAGTGATAAATTAGTGACAACAATGAACAGCTTCAGTCCCAGGTGCGTCAACCGTGCTCTTTGAATTTTGCTGACTTTTGGAGTTTTGCACTTTTGTCAATCTGAGTTTTGGGTGAGTAGTATTTACAACTGGAGTAAATATCAGCACCGACAACATTATATTCTGCTGTTCATCAGTGATCCTGGTTACATTCCCATCAGAGGCAACAATGGAAGCAAATATTGAAGAGGGTTTCATTGTTTACTGAGGTCTGTAGGGGTTTGATGCATTGCTTTGTGTAGTACCTTTACTATTCTACATGTACCACCTGCAGATACCGGCGACTGAAGGAAAGAAGTCATGTTAGCAGATCATTAAAACGATTCGAAACGATAAAAGGAAGCAATCCTGGACAACCACTCTTATATTCTAGTTATCAAGAGCAGAAATGTTAAGAGCTGAATTTTGTATAAAAGGCAGTACATCTTTTGTAAAAGTGACTTTCCTCAGGTGTGACGCTTTTTCAAATAAAAGCTTCGGGAAAGAAATCTTTTCAAGAACAAAGACAAAAACAATCGAGAGGACAACCGCGGTCGCCTTCAGGTCCACATCTGTCATGTCAGCCTCCGCACATCCTCTCTGGGTGATCAAAGCTCCGCCATGCCTTCATCAACAGCTGGTGTGAGTGTGAGGAAGGAATGGCAATATGGCGGAGACACCTAACCTAATTCAACTAGCCCGCTACCCCATCCTCCAAACAAACAGCGCTTGCCTTCGGTCTTTGTTTCACTGTCATTGATGTATATTTTATAAGGGACTTCAGTGTCTTTTACTTTGATTCCTTGGCTCTTTTATGCTACAGTGCAATCCATTACCTCCCATGATCACCTCTACCATCCTCACTGCACAAAGCAAGACCGATCCTCTATAATGTACATCATGACAGCAGTCTCTTGTAGGATACTACATGTGCCATGCGTGGCCCCAATACAAAGTGAACTCCTAACCATGGCGGTGTTGGTGCTATGCTCTACCCACTGAGCTACTCAAGGCCACAGAGCGACATAGCAGTGGTAACAAATAACTGAGTAATTACTCTTTACTACAAAATCAAGATCAGATTTTTTTTAAAAAGACATAATTTTGTGTATTGTTGTGGAATTTCACTGTAAGTGTACCCCAACCGGGCAATTTTAAATGTGTAGCAGAGGGAGATGCTGAAGGAAAACAGCCATAAGGAAGATGAAGCAGGAGAAGTGATCTTGTTGCACAGGGTTACTGTTGTGTCACCCACATCACCTCTCCTGTGTCCAGATAGAAAAGATTAAGATTTTAAAACTCTTTGTTTGTACATTTTGAGCTATTCACTATTGTGTCTGAACAGGTGTAGCAGCAGATTGATTAGGGAGGCAACCAAGTCGAGGGTCAAGGGTTGCTGGTTCAATCCCTGCACTGACAGTGCTCAATACTACCAAAGTACCCTCTATGCATGTGCCAAAAGGCTCCAAGTATTTGAAACTAACATTAGTTGTGTTTCAGCCGTTAGCAGGGCACATTGGTAAGGAACATGCACCTCTTTGTTGGGCTGCACACTGAATAGAAAACCCTGACTAGAAGTAGAGATGCTGGTCACACTCGGACAGCACTCAGTGATATTTCTAACTTCATCAATACAATTCAGATTTTCCAGCAAAGGTAATTCAGGACTTGCTAGTCCAGTGACTGCTTCAGCAGATCAACTGAGCAACTCCACCACAAGCCAGCGCAATAGTTGGTTTGTTTACTCTCCGGTTTCTGCTCTGTGAGGTTTTCTCGTCGGTCTGGATACATAAATAAAGCCAGCGTGCAAAGCTGATGTCGCCACAGTTTATTGTGAGAACATTTCAACCTAAGTGGACCCAGTTTGGATCAAAACACCACTTTCATATGTTTGAATTTGCAGAGTAGTGCGCCGGCTTTATTTATTCATGTGTTTCCCGCAGCCAGGACTTCGGATGTATTGTTGTTTTGTCCTCACTTCTTCCACTTTGACAAACCTAGTGGGTATTCTTACTGCTGTTCACTTAAATGAGAAAGCAGCAAATTTTAAAAAAGATTCTTGCTGGCTTTCATAAGGTATTGACAGATGTGATGATAATGTGATACCAGCGGCCAAGGTAAAACCCTCCAAGTGAGAGACTAGGGATTATTTTAGATTGTCAGAGAAACACATAATGAGTAACTTCTTGACTTCCCTGGCAGTATGTCAAGCAGTTCAATTTGGCTTTAGTCCAGCTTTAAATTAACTACTCAGCGTTGAATGAAATAAGCCATTATGAATCACAGCACAAGTGGCTGGCCCACAGGCTGCTCTGAGACAGCTGAAACAAAAACTCAGCTGCACATGCGTTGCCCGGTACCAAACAAAGCTGTTTTCATGTGGGAATGCATTAGAAAGGAGTTAAAAGCACAGCTCTTTTAAGCTTCAGAGTTTTGGTAGAAAGAAACCTGCCTGAAAAACGGTTTGAATGTGTTTTTGAACCCCTCGAAAAGGGAGCTGAGTAGCCAAATCAAAGGGAGAGGGTAAAAGGGAATTGTAAAAGCAGAGATGAAACACTGGAGGAAATTCAGTCGACTGAAATACTCCTAATACTTGCATTTTGTCGATTTCATCACATGCACAATTCCTTTCCAGCTTCCATAAAG
This sequence comes from Monocentris japonica, assembly GCA_900323365.1. Classification (NCBI taxonomy): domain Eukaryota; kingdom Metazoa; phylum Chordata; class Actinopteri; order Trachichthyiformes; family Monocentridae; genus Monocentris; species Monocentris japonica. The sequence continues at coordinate 5,291 of OOFE01028666.1, forward strand.
TTCTCACTTTATTTATACACAGATCGAGTTTACACGTTACAATAAAACGTCATGGCATCTAAAACAATGATGCTATTGCTGGTTTAAAGTACTTACTTGGACATTTGAACATGGACAATAACACTCCTCGACACTGATATGGAGTTAGTTTTGACATTGCATAAGCTACAATAAGGCAGTAAAGGCTGATCCTAGGTCAGCCTTAATTGTTGGTAGGTAATACACATGCAAACAAAACTGAGGACTACTTGTTTTCCATGCATTTCAGAACTGTATTGACATGAATAGGAGCCTGGAGGTAAGTACAACCCAGGACTGAAATACCGACATGGAAATGGACCGAAAATCGATTTTTAAAAAGGCATCTTTTGGTTCATTTTACTTTTTGTTATTCCCTTTACTAACGTGTTTTCCTATTATTTCTCCATCTCACAATTCATTAGTCTGCTGCTTTACCATTTACACTTTCTGCTTGGGCTACACTTTATCCTCCCCTCTTTTTTATTAGGTGAGATGCATCCAGTGTGCAGCGTGGATTAAATAGAGAGTCCAACCTAAGATGTAACAGGAGCCCCCCTTGGCCAGCTGCTGGCCTGTGGATTCCTCAAACTTTGCCTGGTCTAGCACAGTGGTTCTCAGTGAAGTCCAGGGACCCTCAGGGGTCCTTGGGGGGGGTTCCAGGGGTCCCCAGCAAAATGAGGAATAGTTTAATTTCACTAGAAATTGTTTTTCACAAGAAATGATCCCAATTAGAGAATGCATACTAAAAACTGACTTTCCAAGATATTTGTTCTCAAACCAAAAAAAGCAAATGACAAAGCAGTATTATTATTACAGTGTTTTGCCTGCTGATGTATTTCTGTTGGATCTCTGCTATAATAGCTGCCTTGCCCACCTCTATTATGAAAATGTGATTTAGTAGTTGTGTCAATGGCCGCTGTCCCTCAAGGGGATGGGAAGGGGCTGTCATAGATTAATGCACCTTAAATCTGCAAATGGTTTGTTTAGGTGTGAATGTAACATCGGGAAAAAAATGGACCTTTTCGGTAGGATCTGCAATTTTGTGAGACCATTATTTCCCTTGTCCTACAGCATGGACAACAAACCATGTTTCTGCTGGGATTCAACATTCGGGGTTATGTTCATCAAAAAGCTTATTGAGGTTAAAGAAGTTATTGCACAAACATCAACAACAGATACCTGGTTTCTGCTGCCATTCAAGCTGAACTCGATCAAAACAAGCTGGGTGTATGACTACAGCTGATCATGACCCTGAAGTAGAAGAAAACCTCAGGCTGAGCAAACGGGACTGAGTATTGTCCCTCCTCTCCCCTTCTCTTAATAAACATGGTATTCAAGCCTTGCATCACGATGCTCACTGAACCAGCTACGGACTTGACGGCCCATACAGCAACATCAGAGCATCTGATTCTAGAAATATACCGTCTGGATTCAAGCCTAGAGTCTTCCCACTGCTAATCGTGGCATGGGCGCTAAGCACAGCATAAGAACCCAGCTGAACAGGGTGCACAGTCCATTCCTGCAGCCACTCAGCCAGCCAGGAAGTCAGTCAGTATTGGCATTAAAGCCTCTCTTCTCAGTGGCTGAACATAGGCAAGAGCTAAGAGATCCACTATCACTGGAGCAGCCTTCATCCGCCGATGCTTACGCCTCACATCCTCCGTGTCACAGCAAAGCTCAGCGGCTGCCGAGTAGATTCCAGCTGCCTAAACATTCATAGCCCAGAGACCTGCACCACCTCAGATAATCAACATGGCAAGACGCCGGGGGAAAAGTGTAGTCAAGACAATTATTTGTGGCATTTGTCTAACCTTTCACGGAAAAATCAAGTGGCGGTCTGCCGAGGCGACCTGAGCGGATGCTGTTGCAACTCATCTGTGTCTATCGACATACACCGCTATACCCTGCTAACAAGTAATTTCATCCTATACTGAGTCTTAAATTCAAGTTTTTCATGAAGACCGGTGAAACTTCTGCAGATTGGGGGAGATCATTTCAGTCGTTTGCAATGCAGTTTCACCTTTCCAAAGTGAAGTGAAAAAAGTGAAGATATGTTGAAATAGGGCTTATCACTCCTCTAGTATTCATACTGTCACTTCATCCAATAGAAACAAATGAAACTGTTTCTAGAAAGTTCTTGAAAAAAGTTGATTTGCAATAGAAATAAGTGAAACTATCAAACCCCGTTGGCGTGTTTCTTTTACTTCTTTGAAGGTAAACAATCCCATTACAAGGTTAAATGTCTTGTTAATAGACATTTTTTTCCAGCGTGTGTGAAATGTCCAAGTTACTTGTGACATGGCAACAAAAATAAGCCAGCATGAAATTTCATTCAGACAAGTATGAAGGATTAGAGCTCTTCAAGTTTAAGTTCTGCTTGAGCACACTGGGTCAATGAAAGCCTCTTTTACCTTTTAACAAGAATGACTTCACTTCCATTTCTGGTCTGAGAGAATACACGGTGTGCTTCATTCTGTTCAACAGAGTCCAGCCTTTTTAACCTTTCTTTATCCAGGGAAGATTGACTGAGCATGCAGGCTCTTTCTCAGCGCCACCCGCCTCCCATTCATGCTGTTACACACAACTGGGAGCTGCCCAGTTCAACCAGTTCAACCGCAGTCTTCTACTGATGGCCACTGACGTTACAGGTCCCATATTATTCAGTTTTCATCATTTTGTTTTTGAATCTACTATGGCTCAGGATAAGAGTAATATTCTTCATGATGTTTTAAAAATAACTGTTTAGTTGAACGGGTCACAATACTGGACGCTGATTGGCCGACAACACCAGCTCCTCTAATTCAAAGGTAAACCTGGTGAGTGGAGGCTTTCCAGCTCAAATGCTGCAACCAGGCCTGATTGGATGGATTTCAGGAATTCTTAAGTGAGAGGAGCCAATCAGGACCAAGTCCAGTTGGGATGCGCTTACTGCGTTTACTACACTAGCCAACTTTACATGTTGGCAGTTCCAAATGGCAGCAAGAGGTTTGAACTTCAATACTCAGGAATCATACAACATGGTGTCAGTGAACACAGCATGCTCATGTTTACCAACCGGCCGGTCAGCGATGCTTTATACCAGTTTATATCATTTCTCTGGAGGGAGCGCTCGTCCACCGCTGTTCAGGAGACAGTTTGGAGTGTCACTTCCTGTCGGTGGAGAAGTGTCCATACCTGACATCATTTGAACAAAAGAGGTGACAGGATGTTCTTCTCTATTGCAGCTCCTCTTTGTGATTCAGACTGACAAGAAGTGCCTTGCTCAAGGGGAACTCGATGGCCGGTTGCAAGTGGAAGGGAGAGTGTTTCTGCCCAGCTTTGCCCAGCTGATCTGGGATTTGAAACAGTGACCTTCTGTTCAGAAGACCTCTTCTCTCACCTCTACTGGCTACCAGCGCCTCGGTTCAATATGAAGCCATGTCAAGAACATTAAATACAAACCTTTATTTTTTTTCTTCATCCCAACCATTCTTTTTCAGATTAACGCTCCATTTGAATGGCCTGACATGTTTCCATTAGACTTGGCTCCAACAACAGAAGACTCACTCACCATATTGCACACAGTGTAATTAGAAGTTTATTTTCCCTTAATATCCATCTGAGACACACATACACTCACCGGCCACTTTATTAGGTACTCCTGCTCGTTAACGCAAATAGCCTGCTCCTCCAAACAGCCAATCATGTGGCTGCAACTCAATATATCAAACATGGTGAAGTGGTTTAGATTTTTGTTCGACCGATGCATGATCTAGAGACCTTGTTGAATCCATGTCATCCAAGAATTCAGGCTGTTCTGGAGGCTAAAGGGGGTACTAGATAGGTGTACCTAATACAGCGGCCGGTGAGTGTACACTCTGATGCAGGACCAGCCAGGAGCAGCATCCCCTGGAGCAGGTAGGGATTCAGTGTTTTGCTCAAGGACACACTAACGGGGAAGAAACCGCCTGCTGATGTGGGGATCAAACCTGTGACGCTCCTGCTGTGACGCAGTCTCTCTAACTCAAGGCCACTCCGCCATCATAACGAAAAACAACATCAAGTGTGGACCACCGCAGTACGGCAGGTTTTAGTGACTCGTGTGTCATTTACAATCAATCAGTGAAAATGAATTGGTTTTACAGAATGCTCCGGTAGCTGAGGCTGATCGTGGGAGACTCGGCCCTTAGTGACCCCTCATGAGCCAGCAGCCTTCTGCCAAAGACAGCCAGAGCCACTGCAGTTGTAATGAGCTGCTGTTTTGCTACAGGCCTTTCAGATGAGCCATGGAGCTGTCATTCGCACTGCAGGATATGAGCAGCTCCGGCAGATGATGTAATTCTTCAGCGACTTTAAGGACAATGCGTGCCTTTGGTTCAGCTATCCTTCCAAAACAATAAACTGATCTATTTTGGGGGAAGAAAATGGCACCTGAAATTCACCCGTCAATAATTCAACAACACAGATTTTTTCCTTCCTCCGAAACAAAACTGTTAGCAAAGTCTGATGTGTCTGGAGTCTTTGACTGTGGGAAAAGGTCATCAGATGACCCCTAACTTTAATGGCAACCCATAACGTGGTTTACTTTCATAGCAGCAAGCATTCTGTATGAGCGAGAGTCACCTTTTGTTCCCAAATGATGGATATTTCAGTTTGGAATGAAGCTCTTCACTTACTTGTTAAGCATTCAGCCGGTGCTCTTATTGACAGCAGCATAAAAACACTAGAAAAGGCTTGAACTCCCGACAGTGTGCCTCGTTCTTTTGTGAGTTGTTTTTAAAAGTGTCGCTCTTTTCTAGCAGCTGCACTGCTGCTATTCACAGACAAATCCAGTCAGCCTGTGACTGAGGACGAGTCCTGGTTAGGTACAAGTTATATGTCTATGTTGTTCTTTGGATGTGATATATTACATTTTGGTTTAGCAGACACACAATGACACGTTGCTTTGCCTGTGCAGCCTATAAATGTGCAGAAAGTTACTTTGCAAGATGTGGATTCCACCCGTATGATTTTGCACAGGACCTCAATTAGATATAGGTTATAAGCATGTTGTTCTGTGGCTGTGATGTGTAGGTTGCATTTTGCTGCACCAGACTCACAGTGGTGTCTATGAGGTTATAATGTGCAGAAAGTTATTTTACTTTGCTAAAGATCTGGGCTCCATCCCTCTGACACACCATGCAGGGCTTAACAGGAACAAGTGTACAGCCAATGTAACCACATGGTCTTACCAGTCAACTCGGTAACAACACAGCCAATATCACAATAAGCCACGGCACTCACCTCGACATAAATTGCTACTGCAGAGGTCCGGAGACAGTTGAAGACGGGAGGTATTAGAAGAACTTCTCGCTGGATGTGAGCCGACTGCTCTCTTTATGCCTCCGT
>OOFE01028667.1:0-10914 GCA_900323365.1 Monocentris japonica
ACAGCTGTTTCATTTCCCAGACCTACTAGGTTGTCTGACCAGGCGCACACACACACACACACGCTTATGATCTAATAATACTATCATGTGAGCTTGAATGAACACATTAACGAAAACATGCACTCCAGCCATCAGATCCAGGATGAGTGTATACCAAAGAGAAAATCACACACACACACCCACACCCACACCCACACCAACCCATGGGACTGTAACATGCGGTGCTGTCAGGCCAGTGTTGTGACCTCTAGGTAAATGTTACAGGGGACGTGAGTGATCGCGTCTGATCATGGATCAGTCAAGCTGAAATGTGGGTCAAGGACTCAATGAGGATCACCAGATCTGCTGACAGGCCTGCAGCATCGTGACTAAACAGTTACAACATGACGCAAATCTGGACTCGTCCTACTGCTGAAATACAGGTCAAAGACTCAAGATCACGGAGTGACGGGTTGACATTAATTTGATTTTCCTAAATAAGCAAGATGGGCGTCACACGCCATAAATAGGTAATCATCATTTCTTGCTCCATGGTGCAGAAGTACGGAACCCCTGAAGGGACATGTGCGAGAGAAAAAAAACGTCTCATCATTCTGTGTACGGCTGATTGCCAATCATCGTATTGAGGTAAAGTCAACTATACAGACACACAACAGTTAGCACTAGCTAACTCAATTAGCAAAGGTTTATCATGACATAAACACCACCCTCCTTGTTGAGGTGAATGAGGTGATGTACCATAACTTAGAACATGCCGAAGTTACTAAGGTCCTAAGTAACTCACTGCTGCAGTGATGGAGGACGTTTGTTCAAGTGTCGTCTACATATTGTGGATATACCCGTTAAGAGTGACCCGGAAGAGAAAGCTCTTTTTTTTGTCTTCTTTCACTTAACTTGTAATTGCATGCTTAGGGATTGATCGCGGCACGTTGCTGTTTTATACCATCTTATATGACATTTATTCCTCCAAATAAACATGTACAACAACTTACCAAGAGTAGACTATGAGGGAATCTTACTGACCTAAACTATGTATATAAGTGGGAGTTATTGTGAAAGTGCCTTCTCTTCTGCTTCACTCTCTTTCTCTTCCCTCTTTGAGCTGAACTCCCATTGGCCGTCACCGTCGGATCTCAGTCTGGTTGAGTCTTGGAGCCTGATTGTTGTTCATTTGCTTTTCTTCAATTCACTTCATTCAGATTAAGGTCAGGTGCTGGGCATAAGGTTGGCTGGCTTCAGTCTGCCTGGTTGACTGCGTGACTAACTGCATTTCACTGATGATAATAAATAATAAAAGCTTTGTTATTATTCAATTTTGGGGGTAAAAATGATCAATACTATTTGCTAAGTGGCCGATAACTCATGGAGGCCCTAAACCATTAGCTAAACCTCTTATCTCACAGCACACACACACACACAGTCAAGACAGTCCTGACACATCTTTTCACCTCCCTCTATCTGGCCGCTCTCTTCATCCCTCCCTCTCCCTATCCTCTTTTTCCCTTGTTCCCTGTTGTTTCTCTCTTCCCCTTTACTCTCCCTCTACGTTCCCTCTCTCTCTCTCTCTCTCTCTCAGACACAGCTCCATCAAACTCGTTTAATCCTCTCTCACTCTCTAATTTGTCTATTACAAAGCGCTCAGCCAGGATAAAGAAGGAAGAAAGGGTTAAAAAGAATAATACTGGGAACCTGGAGGGAGAGAGTGAGAGTAAGAGAGCGAGAGAGAGAGGAGCTGAATAGCGTACAGCTCGCTTTGATGTCTCTGTAGGAGACCATTGATCCAGGTCTCCATGTAAAGAACAAGTTGAAGTGTGTGTGTGTGTGTGTGTGTGTGTGTGTGTGTTTTTTTTTACCAGTAATCCTGAATAAAATGGTATGCAGAGCTCAGTCATAGCGAATGACAGGCATGTCACAATGTATATTTGCATTCATATTATGAGTGTGTGTGTGTGTGTGTGTGTTAGTGTCTACATTTCTCAAGTGTGTGTGTCCAGGCACTCACTGAAAGAACATGAAATCAGGGTTCAGAGGTTTTTCTATTTAGTTTTCCCATTGTCGGTTACATGGCGATTTTTTTTCAGCGCACCTCCCTTTCAGCTGCTTATAAGGAGAGACAGTGAGACAGAGACAGAAAGAGTTATTACCTCCAACTTATGTATTTCATTTTATTCAGTTGGCTTATTTGACAGGGACAATGCACATTAATAAACGTGGCCGTAAATGCAGCAGATTTAGCCACAGGCTGGGCTAATTTTCATCTGCAGGCGAAACGCTTGCGAAGCAAAAAAACCCCGGAGTTTTCAGAAGCATGAGTCACAAGAACTGATCAAAGTAAAGCATGGCAAGACATTAACGCTGTCAATGCTGTTTCAGCAGAAACACACACCGTTGCTGGTTCGACATGAAACTAGATTGCAAAAAGTAGGCGCGTGCTAGATATTAAATTCAAATGTGGATAATTTTTTATTTTTTTTTCAGGTGCCAATCCCTCTGATAGCGCCAAACTCTCTCTCCTAACATCCCGCTTGACGCCTCTCTGTTGCTCTCTCTCACGCCCAACCCTTTCTATGTCTCTGTTGCTTTCTCTCTCTCTGGAACGAGCGTTGCGTTTTTTTCTCAGAGGAGGTACATTTTGCAGATTTATTGACAGAGGAAAGGTGCGGAGATGGAGAGGAAAAGATGGAGGGAGCCCTTGAGGATGGAAAAGATGCCGCTGTAACTCAATTGTTTTTTTTTCTTTTCCATCTGCCTCTGCCTTTCTCTCTGCTTTATTGCTCTGGATGGCCTTAGAACAAGGCCTGGACTGAACTACAATGTATTTAATGAACCATCTTACACACTGACACACCTACACACAACACTCCTCTATTTACAACTTTTTAGGGCTTTTCTCTCACTGCAGTGTTTTACTGTGCTGCAATAAAACAGACAAAAGACAAATGGTAAGTGAAGAATTGCTTCTGGATAGGGCTTTTAGTCAGTCAGTCAGTCAGTCAGTCAGTCAGTCAGTCAGTTGGTCAGTCATCAGTTAGATATGAAGCTGCCAAGTCTGTTAACCAGTCTATCAGCCAGTCAACGAGAAGGTTCACTCAGTTCCTCAACCAGTCAGTTAGTCATTCAGTCATTTAATCTGCTTGCCAGCCAGCAAGCCAGCAATATACCATCCATCCAGCCAATTACTATAAAGACCATCAGTCAGACTGAAACAGACAAAAAGAGGGAAAGAGGATGGAAAGAGAGAGACAGGGATGATTCTATCCAGTCAAACTAAATGCTACTAAATGTATACAGGGCTAGGGCTCCATTACAGAAACCTCTGCACTGTTGAACCAGATCTTATCTTCACTTTAAGACCCTATGCAGGAGTTTTACCATTACAGCAAGGACACACACACACACACACACACACACACACATACAGTATAGAGCTCTTTTCTCCTGCTAAAACAATGGCTTAATCCAGCTCCTCACGAACACAGTTGGTCTCTCGGTGTGACCCCCTACTGCTACCCCACTCCATCAAGACTAATGGGTTGTGACTCTTAAGTGCACGTAGACACACACACATACACAAACACACACACACACGCTTCACCCCCCAGCATGACATTGCACTGAGAAAACAGTAAAACACTGTGCCTGTCTGCCTGTCTCCACAATCTCTGAGACCTCTATTACCACTATATCTGGATAGGCTCTGGGCCAGTCAAAGCAATGGCGCCCAGACCGTGAACTAGAATGAAAAGAAAGGTCATCCATCTATCCATGCATCCATCCATTCCTTTTCTTGACACTTGTCAAGGTCGCAGCAGCAACAGGACAAGCAGGGCAACCTCGGATGATCCCCAAGAGATGTAATCCCTCCAGCGTGCCCTGGATCTGCCCTGGGGTCTCCTCCCAGACAGTCCTGCCACTTACACCTCCAAAGGGAGGCGCCCCATCACCACCCAGAGCTCATAAGATAAGATGAAACTTTATTGATCCCCTAGGGGAAGTTGGGTCATTGCAAGTGCCAGAATAGAATACAAAATAAGTAATATAAAAACAATAATTGAGATTAAAGCAATAAAATAGAATCTAGATAATCCAGTCTTGATTGGTTGGTGAAAAAGGTAAATGGAGAGCCAGACGTTTGTGTAAAAACACACTCATCTCATCAGTCTAAAACACAAAGTGGGGCTTCAGCAGAGAAGAGCGTCCCGTCTCCACTGACTGAGACGCTGAAGATTTGCCAAATTGAAACTCTGGCGTCAGGCATGATCACTGGTGGGAAAGCTTCTCAGCGCGCAGGAAGTGACGAATCAAAACTTAAACCTGCGATGTGTAACTTTATGTGATTTAGTCATTGGCGGCCCCAAGTGGCAGCGAGATGTAACTGTTTGATACTTCAATACTTCACTATCCTTAGCTCTCTGTAGCGGTAGCCGAGGCGCTAGCTCGCTCAATGCTGTTTCGGAGCTATGTGCGTTTCCGTTCGTCACCTCCTGTGCTCGGAGTAAACTTTCCCGCCAGTGTACCTACCGACTCCAAAACCGATTCCAAAAGGGGTAGGGGCCAGTCTTCTCTGTCACAGCCCCACTTCACGAACTAGATTGTAGTTTTGCATTAAAAAGTGTTAAGAGTGAAATACAAATCTGTCTCCTAACCAGCAGTGAGCAAGCACTCTGAGTGAGCAGGTCTGAGGAGTGTGCATCACATTACATGATTTCTGGGTAATGAAGTCCTCAACATTCAAACAGAGTACAGCTTTAAATCATCACACTGAGCGTGGACGCTTGCCGGTTGCCGTCACGTCACAGAATGTCGTCACGGAAATGAGCATCAGCACAGTGCACGAGAGTCAAGGGGTTAATGTGTTACCATAGCGATGGCGTATGTGTATAATTCATGTGATAGTTGTGTCCAACATTCTTACACTTTCCAATACATGGGACAATTGTTGTTTTCATGGTGACATTATCAAAATGCTATGAGAGGCAGAAACAACATTGCAGAGAGAGAGAGAGAGAGAGAGAGAGAGACACACACACACCCACACACAGATACAAGGGGAAATGGACTTAATCTAAAAATGCTGCTTCGGCGATACTGTTCCCTTACTTTCACATCAATAAAGTACATTGAATTGAAAGTGAACTGAATTGAGAGAGAGAAAGAAACAAGCCCTCCACAGGTGATGAAGGTGTGTGTGTGTCATTGAAAGTATTGTTAAGCTAATTTCCCAACGCCCTCCTGTAGAGATGTGTTGTTTCATTTCAATATCAAACGGCCATGGAGGAATGGCACACTAATTGTTGGAATGGTCTGCTCGCTCTCTCTCTCTCTCTCTTCTCTCTCTCTCTCTCTCTCCCCCAGTTCCTTTCACACTGTAATACACTGTATTATAATAATCTCCACCAGACTTTCTTTTATTTTCCACACACACACACACACACACACACACACACATCAATTTGTGAGTGACAGTTTAATGAGAAGTGCTTTTCCATTAAACAGACAAAAGGACAGGATGCATCAATTAACACCCACTTACAAACAACACACACATGCACATGTTTCTAGATGGATACGATTTTGTGTTTGGCACCGACATGCAGATACACACAGTCAAGACTTATGCACAGACGCACCAATTAAAAGTCACTCACAAACAGGCAATACACACATTTGTTGGCATTTTCATACAGACACGTGGTTCAACCCACACAGCCTCTATGTGAATGAATCACACACACACACACACATAAAAACACAGTAAAGGTCACTCTTCCTCCCTGTCTTTTATTCTCAATTATTCCAGTTGGAAGCTGCTCAGTAGCAATGAAACCATTAAATGGAACAAAACTAACTCAGAAACAGAATCTCTTTGCACACAAAACACACACTCACACTATTAGGGGAGACAAAGCTGCATATCAAAGAACCTGCACTTGATGAACAGCGATGCAGTGGTAAATAAAAAGAAGGGTAAACAAGAAACTCCACTCAAACATTAATTTATACCTTAAAAGCACTTAACCTTATATGAAGTATCAGTTTAAAGCTACTTGCTACTAACGATATATACAATGAATTTCTGAAATAAATAATTTGGTTTGGTAACCTCTATTCTGCAAAGTGGATAAAGTGAGTTTAGGTGGGTTTACCCTCCACTACATCCCTGATACGATACAGTCGCAACCATGCAGGTGCTTGGCAACGCATTGAACTCTTTTCCTGGAAGAAACACAAAGACTCGTGACTCGTATCGTGAGAAATATCCGGTTGTTCTAATTCCTCCTCGTCTGCTCTGAGGTAGCAGAATGGTTTCAATAAATACACAAAACGTTGGTAGCCTAAACTCATAGCATTAAAAAAATAAAAGAACATTTTAGGAATCAAGGGCACTTCAAGGTTAGTGAAATATCTGATAAGCATGGTACAGAGGACAAAGGGGGCCATAGTGGGGTGTTTAGATATTTTCCGGCCATGCAGGCCCGTCCTGCATTAGTACAGCAAGATTTTTTTAAATCGTTTCTCTCAGGGTGGACCATTAGTCTGCAAGCATGTAAAAAGCGGGATATCCATGATTGCCACATCTGTAGTAGAACGTGCAAAAGTGTGTCGATCTATGTGGAAAAACAGCTACTTTGTTGTTGCTACATTTCAGAATTCCAGTGCTGAAGGGCACAGGTCTGAATCCCCTGCAACTGGTGGGGAAAGTGAATGAGAAATGCTCTTCCCTCCCTCAATAATTACTGTCAAAGTGCCTGTGAGCAAGGCACTTCACCCCCAACTGCTCCAGTGGGGCTGCTCAGTGGCTAACAGCAGAAAACTGGTTGTAAGTAAGTAAATAAATCTTTATTTGTACAGCTGGTGGGGGACAGTAGATGTACTGGGCAGCCAGTCAACTTTCCCTGGCTAAAAATATTTTTTGGTTTAAATTTGTTTAGATGGGAGAGTTTGTCTCTGTGTGTATTCATATGAGTGAGTGAGTAAGTGTGTGTGTGTGTGTTAATGTGTATAGAAGTATGAACATGAACAAAGACAAATAAAAAGAAAGAAGAAAGAGAAAGAAGTGGAAAAGAAAGAAAAGAGCAGGAGAAAACAGAGCCAGATCAAAAGAGCGATGGAAAATAATTTGAGCCGAGTTACGTTCGAGTTAAGTTCATTCCTCTCACCCCCAGAGGAAGTGCACGTACGTACACACACACTCACACACACACACACACACACACACACACACACAATCACACATACAAGCAACAGAGGTGGGAAGATTGGACTATGCTTCAGTGAACAAATATAAACAAAGAAAAGAGCAATGAGGTTTTCGCTCATGATCCCCATGTTTTATCTTTCTTTTCTTCCTGAGAGAGAGAGAGAGAGAGCGAGAGAGAGAGCGAAAGAGAGACAGAAGAAAAGAGAGACAGAGCCACAGGAAAAAGAAAGAAAATGACCCTGGGAAATATCTTGTTGTCATTCCTCCTCATCTGCTCTGAGGTAGCAGAATGGCTTCAATAAATACAAAAATAAGTGAACATTTTGGGAATCAAGGGCATTTAAGGTTAGTGGAATATTTGCTATGCTTGGTATGGGGTAGAGGGAGAGAGAGAGATACTATGAGAGACAAAGTACTATGTAGTATCATCAACACAAGATTATTGTGTTGTTATTATTATTGAAGACAATGCCCAAAGTAAAAGCCAAATTGAATTTCTACCAAATTACCACACATCTCATCATAAACACATGCTGAATACGTGTAAACCAAAATAAAAACACAAAAACAAATTTAGTCCTCCTTTGTTGACTTTGAGAAACCCTTTGACTCTATTTAGCACTAATGGAAAGTGGCTTTGGAGGGAAAACATACAATTTTATCTGCGTCTACAAAAAATAAATGCGCAAAACAAATTTCTTCACTCGGGGTCGTGGAGTCCAGTGTCAGGGGTGCAGCTTAAGTTCTATCTTTGTTCAACTTACATATAAATGAACTAGCAAAGTTAATAGAATATTCCACCGCACCCAGCCTCACTTTGCACGACAGGGAAGTGAAAGTCTCAGTGTATGCAGATGATTGAGTCCTGTTGACGCCAAGTTAAGAAAGATGGTTGATGAATCAACTTTATTTGGCACTAACACACATATGCATGCAGTGAATTTGTTTCTTCGCGTACCTCTGACTAGATACACGCACATCACCCCACACACATGCACTTTTCCAGGTCAGAGGACAGCGCACGTGTCAGCTACTGGACAGCACGCCTGGAGCAGTTGGGGGTTAGGTGCCTTGCTCAAGGGCACTTTGGCAGTGTTGGTGGGCACCGTAGCTGTGGCACCAGTCATTTTTCAATCACCAGCTCACAGCTGGAATACACCCTCCTGGTGGTGCCGGGGATCGAACCAGCGACCCTCCGGTGATGGGTTGGGCTCTCTAACCGCTAGGCCAACCTGCAGCACACAGACAGGGTCTACAGCAACATTTAGACACCCTCCACCAGTTCTGCCAGACCTAGTCCCTGAGAGTGAACCACAAGAACACCAAAACTATGGTTTTCCAAAAACAGACACAAGGGCCTACACCACACATTCAATGTAGGCACAGAAATGATAGAAAATACAAAAAAACGACCCATATTTAGGCATGTGGTAACTTTTGCTTGGCTGTGAATGAACTGAAAGAGAAAGCAAGAGGGGCGCTTTGTGTCATCAAAAGACAAATTCAAATTGACATCGCAATTAGGACCTGGCTCAAAATATTCAAATCTATAATTGAACCGACTGCTTTGTAAGGGTCCCTTAAACAAGCAAGACTTTGCAAAATGGGGCAAACATCCAATTGAAACCCTGCATGCCCAACAAAGCATACAGGAAAGAAGTGGGCCAATACCCATTACTAAATTAACATTCAGAGACAAGCCGTCAAATTTTATCACCACTTGAAAGCAAGGCGACCCCAGCTCTTTACATTACAAAGCCCTCTCTTGCCCAGAGATGAGCAGGAGGAGTCTCCTCAGCCAGCTAATCCTGAGGGCTACTAGCCACCACTCAGATACTCTGGTCCAACCAAAGCAGAAACACACATAAACCACAAAATCCAACAAACACCGCGTCACTGTGGTTGCCAAACGAGGACAGGATGTGAATGGACCCGAGACAAATATTTCAAGAACCTGGGAGGTTCAAGAGATTCAAGATTCAAGATTTCGTTATCTTGAATCTTGAATCTCTTGAACCTCCCAGGTGGAGTGAAACTCCCCTTTTTGTTAGGAGACCGCAGAGAGTGCTTTATGAAACAGCCTGTCGTAACACGACAAACAGCGGGTGACATCAAATACACAGTAGCATACTATTATATACATGATATGTGCGCGTGATCGCTTCGCCAGCTCGATTTCATTGAGCAAATTCTTCATTTTGTTTCATTATCAATGTTTTACAAAGGTATTTTGTGTACCTTGTCATGCTAATGAAGCATTTTGAATTGAAGAGAGAGAGAAAATGAATAAGCTTAGCTTCAGTCTACCAGACTAAGAGGATTCCAAGCAGCAGAAGGGAAGGAAGGGAAGAATTACCGATGAACATGAACCGTCTCTCATTTCTCACGTTGTTTTTCTCTCTCGCTCTGTTGCTCCACTCCTCTCTTCCCCTTTTTGTTTTTGTCTTTTCTGTGTTCGCCTTTCTCTCCCTTTGTCGCTCAGTCTCATTGTCTCTCGGAGCAACAGATTCACCTGTAATCAGCTTAATAGACACACACACTCGCAAAGCCATGGCAGATAAGCAACAATTTCCATGTACATGCATCAAATACAGTGATGTACTGTCATCAATCTTTATTGGCTGTCTGTACACACATACACACACACACAGACACGCGCACGCACGCAAACACACGCACATCTACTGTGTCATTTACTTTATTATGCACTTTGTAACCTGTGACACACTCACTTATGAATTCAATGTCATTGTCATGCCACAAATTAACACGTACAGAAAAAGTATGTGTAAATGTTGGTGTGCACAGGGCCAGCGCTACTACTGTGAGGGCCCTTTCATTGAGCCACTTCACAGAACAGCTGGTCCATGTCGGTGGATGGAGAATCCAAGAACAAGGTTGGCCTCTGTGTGTGTATGTGTGTGTGTGTGTGTGTAGAATGAATCCCTCTCAAAGGTTACATTCAGACCGTAGGGAAGTTCAGATTTTCTTTGTGTGTGTGTGTGTGTGTGTGTGTTGAGAGGAAGTGAGATAAGAGGTGCCATTAACAGCATCCTTATTCTCACACTCTCCAAACCCGGTTGCTTGTTTATTAAACAGAGGTCAGAGTTTCTGTTTGTTTCTGGTGTAGGACTTTGTGTGTGTGTGTGTGTGTGTGTGTGTAAAAGTGTTAAACGACACACACCCACAGAAAAAGAGAGGTCGAGAGGGCATGAGATAAAGAGAGAGGGAAGAGAGAGAGAGACAGAGGGTGAGAGACAAAGAGTCTGTGACGGAGAAAGAGAGAGGAGTGATGGAGAGAGGAGGTATAGAAGTCACTAGGAGGGGGGGTCAAGATGACAGAAGGAAGAGGAAGAAGAGAAAGAGAGAGAGCGTTAGATGAAAAGAGAGATGGGCAAAGGTCAAGTATTTGAAGGAAGAAGGAAGTGTGTGGAAGAAACAATCCCTAATCCCGGTCTTTATTTCACAACTTCCCAAACCCACTCCACTGGTTTTTTCGATTTTTCTTTTATTTGCCTTCGCGGCCCCCTAGCACCTTTGACACACACACACACACACACACACACACACACACACACACACAACCCCACACACACACACACACTCACAGAGACACACACACACACACACACACACACACACACACACACACACCTATCCACTGATGGGGGACAGAGCCAGCGTGGAAGTTAACAAACCGGTGTGTGACAGTC
>OOFE01028671.1:0-10414 GCA_900323365.1 Monocentris japonica
ACAGTTGATGAAAAAACATATTCCTCCACCTTTCGTTTTCCCAGAAAGTTGTGTGTCGCGATCCGCTCTGAAAAGTTGGAAGCCTGCCAGCTGCAGCGCAGAGTCTGGTATCGATCCACAGAGCCATGTCTCCGTGAAACACAAAACGGAAGATGTAGAAAAGTCTTTGTTTTTCCTCACCAGGAGCTGAAGTTCGTCCATCTTATTCCCTAGTGAGCGCACGTTGGAAAGAAATATTCCCGGTAGCGGTGTGCGAAGTCCGCGCCGGCGGAGTCGCAGTAGCGCGCCGGCCCGTCTTCCTCTCCTCCGGCGATTCACTGGGGGGCCAGAGGTTGTTACACCTTTGACCAGAATGTCCAACAATTCCGCGAAATCCGAAAGAAATGTGGGAAACAAGTCTGCTGGAGTTGTTCCCCTTATGTTCATGAGTTCTTCTCTTGTAAAAGAGCCCATGGAGGCCAGTAAAAACAAACAAAAACAGACGAAACAGGGGGCACCAAAAGACCGTGGCGGCCATCCGCGGCGCCATAGATTATATATTATCACCTGTATGTTTTATTTACCTATTTATTCCTGTATTTATTTATTTCCCTAATTATTATTCCCTCTATTTATTTATTTATCAATGTATTCATTTCTGTATGTATTTATTCATGTATTCCCATGTCCATATGATAACAAGGGCGGTGTCAATCATAGTAGGTCATGGTGGTGCCTAGCTCCCATTGGTTGAGCGACATCTGAGTCCATAGCTGTATCGTACTTGCCATGCTTGGTTGCTAGACTACATCAGTACACTAGTGGCTGCATACAGGTAAGGGGTAACCAGAGATTTGAGACTCTTGGCTACTTATCATTCACATCATAATAATACTCCGCAAGGTGAATGTGCAAGAACACTGAAACCGTCGAATGGACTATTGATTATAGTTGACCTGTTGACTGCAGTCACTGGAAACTTAGATTTCATTCCCGTCTTACTCCTCTCCTCGTCTGCCATTTAGCCACTAGAAAAGCCAGACTTTGAATCCCTGTAACACTGTGCGGTCTATTGCTCGGCTGAAGAAAGGGAGTCAAAGTCTTGCCTGCATGCAGGGAAATAAATACATACAGAAATTAATAATTAGGGAAATAAATAAATGGGGAAATTAAAACATGAAGGCAAAATTTCTATTCATTTATTTGTGTACATTTATTTTTAAACGTTTATTTATTTATTGAGGCATTAATTTATTTATTTTTGATTTTTGGCTTTCTAAACGTAATACCGATGCCTCATTTTTCAGAACCAATACGAGTATTGAGTACTTTATTAAGTAGATTGGCTGTATTACTCAATTGGCAGTCATACATTCCACATATTAGCCTGTTATAACACTGATTCTTGAGATCTCTTGTGCATCTCTTGTTAACATGAATCCAATTTTAATGTTAATGTGTCATAATATTGTGTTGCCTTTGTAAATGATGTGATCAGATCAGATCAGTACCTGTAAAACAACTCAGAGATTGAAAAAGGTTAAAAAGTATCAACTGATAGAGGAGCATCAACACCATACAAAGACCCAAATGCAGTGAATTTTAAACAATATTTACTATTATTATCTGGTTGCTGAACGTGTGCCCTGAGTTTTTCCATCAGCACCGTTAAAAAAGCAATAAAATCAGGAAACCACATGGTCAGCTGTAGCCCTCAGGACTCCTCCACTTTCCACTTGTGCTTAATGCATCAAGGTCGCTCAGGGTCTGGTACGTTTGCTATTTGTTGATAGACCTATTATATTAATATTACTGTTGTCACAACCATGATATGTCAACACTATCTCTTTACAATGGAAAGATTTGTTTCAAAGTCTGAACTAAATGTGTGCATTTAAAGTAGGGCCCAGAGGCAGCTAGCAGCACAGGGAAAACACAACAGCTCCTGTGTTGAACACATGGATGCTATGTACAAATGTGGTGCTCTGTCAACACTGTTGGACATCAACACTGTCAAGTTTTCTATTCTCTATTTCTGCTTGACAATCATTTATGATCACTAAATACTAATCTGTCAGATTAGTATTTAGTATTAGTAGTATTTAGACAGTGTGTACTAAAAGTGGACATCTTTTCTTGTCTGTTTTGAAGGAGCAACAGCCCCGCCCCTTTCCCTGATCATCAAGGGGTCCTCCAGAAGCCCATCTTCCACCCAGCTCCCATCCACCACAAAGCTCCGCCCCTGGCCCCGGAGGTGCGGATCTACGACCCTGTCACAGGGAAGCTGATCCGCAGGGGTCCTCAGGCCTCCCGGCCACCGTCTTACCTCCAGGCTTCGGGGTCGTTGTCGCTCTCTGATCAAAGAGAGCAGGCTTCTCTCAGGTACTCTGTCGACAGAATTCACTTTTTGTTTCACTTTGGATTTAGGCCTATATCTCTTACATTGATAGACATTGTGAAAGTCCCCCACACTGTATCTGTCCGTCAACAGGGGGTAGAGCAACATTGCAGCAAGCATGTAAAAGTGTGAATCATGCTATTGATATTTCTCAGTGTTTCATTTATTGACTGTAGTGATCTTGACTGCACAAAGGTGCCCACAGGGTCTCTTTCCCATCCCTCCCTTCTCTATAAACGAATGGCTCTTAGTGCAGGGCCATTTAATGGATAACCCCAACGGAGAAATGCAGCATCTCCAACTATCAGCTAAAACCCAATAATCGCCACCCTTTACTGTCTGGATTAATTATAGCATGACCTGTCAACCAGCAGGTTTGTAGTATCTCGCTCCCAGCTGAGCTTTTCTGATCCATTCACTTTTCACACCTGTGCTGTAGCCTGAGAGGCCCGTAGCTTTGTCAGATTTGCTGTATGTGCTTTTTCCTTCTTTAGCCAGATTACATTTTCTTGTATAATCCATTCCTACCTGAATCTTGGGCTCAAAATAAGCACACACCATTAAAACCAGCGCTCTGTAAAGTAGCTGATGTAGGCAGCTTTGGAGTTGCTCTGAAGAAATGAATTTTTATCCCACTAAATCGCTGTGGTAAAAGTATGTTGGCGCTAAGATCGATGCGCCAATTTAATTGGAGGGAGGGAAAATTCTCCATTCAGCAGCGTAAGACTCTTAATCTTTACAGGTAATGCTCTACCATCAGTCAGTCATATAAGTGTGCTTCATTTTCCAATCAGGCCCTTCCTTGGGATTTAATTTCTACCTACAGTTTGAGAGGAACAAGGTGGGAGGCATAAGGAAAAACTTTACAGTTCACGGAAGAGTCACCTCACTGATCTTCCACTTCAGCTGTCTTTAGATTCTGCAGTCAGTCACAAATCCTAATGAAGAGCCTGTCCTCTGTCTGTTTATTCATCTGCCACCGGGCCCCTGCCAGTCGCCACAGGAAAGCTGGCTATTCAAGAGGCAAACATTTGTCTTCGTTCTGCCACCTAATGATAAGTGCCCACCTGCAAATTCTGCAGTGCTGTCCTCCCCAAGCCTGTTACGCACCCATAGAAATGATGCATTGGGAAAAGCTCGTTAATTCAGAGGGGAAAGCCATCGTACCGCTTTCATTATTGAATGTTTATCACAGAACATCAAGAGTCAGCTCGCAATCCTAATCTAGAATATATTTGAGGAGACTGGGGGTAGACCCACTTTTATTCCCTTGAAGGGTCATATTGTTGTGAGGCCTGTGCAACTGAATGAACATCTATCCTGTTTAGTGAGAGTGGGGCTACCCAGCAGCAGCTAAAACCCCTGTGGAGTACATAATTTGGCATATATAAAGACTTTTATGTACTGAGATCAGGGATGGATATTTTAGGAGCATGCTTATTCAGTCCATGTTCATTCCGAATGGTCCCCCCATGTTTTATAATGGAGGTGTAAGCTAACTAGACCCGGCGGCTAGTGTCCCATTTTCACGTTTCCTAATATATCTCATGTAACATCAGAAGAATGCACCTTTTACTTTCTTAGTTTTGTGCGCAAGCCATTAGATTTCACTTTTTGAACATTGAACGTTTGTTTACTGGACAATCGCTGGCTCTTCGAACATGTCTGTGTGATATCATGATTAAAGATCACAAGCATAAAATTGCCCCACATTATTCATGCATTAGAGGCACAATGGAGTTTTTGGGGACTGCCAAGAGGAAGTATGGAAGCATGTTCCCCTTCGCTCAAGATTTACATTTGATGGGCCCTCGTGATACAGAAAAACCCTTTCTGATTCTCATCATTGATCCTTCAGTTTCCCACCCTTCATTTTGCATCCTCAGTGTCTGTGTAGTGGTATATGTTTCGAGGTTGGAGTTGTCCCAAATTGTATAAAAACTGGAATTTAAAAGTACAGTATCCATCTTTACTGCTTCATTATTTTAAAAGTTGCCCATGCCTTTTCCTCTCCCAGCTGCAAATAAAGTGAAAAGGAGATGTATTTGGGACATATTGCGACCAAAGGATGGGCTACTGTAAACTTTATGGGGCAATTTATCTCAGATATATTAAATATAAATATTATTGCATATTTCAATTGGGCCTTTTGTTTTGACCATTATTTGAAGACAAGTAATCAGGTATGCTTTAGGGCACATTTTTGTGGCGGATCAGAAGAAGAAGAAGCCTTTAAATGTTGTGTCTTTTAAGGTTTCCAGTGTTTTATGAGGGTTGTTTGTCGATGTGCCTCAGGGGAACTCAAAAGAGTCAGCAGGACGAGACCGCAGGGCCCAGCCAGGACGATGAGCAGCCGGGACTGTCCCGCCGAAAACGACAGCCCAGCATGTCAGAGACCATGCCTCTATACACACTCTGCAAGGAGGACCTGGAGAGTATGGACAAAGAAGTAAGGAAGGGGGAAGCACAGGCACTATCTAACATTAGTATTATTATTTTACCCTCACAAAAAAGAAAAAGCCCTCACTCAAAAGAATTTTAAATGAATAGCAGTGTCCGAAACGGGCTGGTAAACTGAAAATGTTGTTTTTCTGACTTGCTGTTGTTTTCTGACTTGTTTATTAGTTGTGCACCTCAGGGCCACCGTTGAAAAAGAATTCAAAATTACAAGATAGCATTTTGAAGCGCACCATCCAGGCAGCAGAGAAACCAAAGTTTAGATGCTGCTGCATTGTGGAGCTCCAGCATAACAGGCAGACAAACAACAGCCTGTTCAATACAGAGCCATTGTTTTTGCTTTGATCACTCAAGTTTTAGTTCACGGTCAGAGAGAGTGCTTGGAAACTGGCAAAGACTAAAGACTTTATATAAGTGTAGCGTTCAAATGTTGTTCTCTCAAAATATTACCGATCAGTGTGGCAGGTGACCCTTATTGGTTTATCCACCAAAGACAGATTTTACCAGGATTTGGTGCTTGATGGGTGGTAATTTTTGACCAATAGTAATGTTAAAGCGTGTTCCACACCAACTACCTAGTATACCCGACCCTAGCTAGTATTGTGCGTCACATTCTAACGTGTATTTCCATGTACCCAGCTGGAACTTAGGAACTAACTTACGCTCAGGCCTCCCAATGATTGAGTGCTCACAGAAGTACATTCAGACGTATAAAAAGCAGGGAAAACATCAGAGCATCACATCCTTTGATGTTCCTTCTCTCTCGTCCGTCCATCTCAAGACATCCACGCTGCTATTTCAATCCCCACATATGCTATCATGTCAGCCCATCTACTCTCTGCACTCTCATATTGTTTACTCGCCATTCCTGGTAGGCAGGTGAAGTGATCGCTAATGTCTGAGAGCTCTGCACCTCCATCTTCCATAATGCTCTTTAATGGAGTCTTTTGTCTGCTAATGCATCAAGCAAGGGAAACGTGACGAGTAATTCTTGGGGTCTGTCCAGGGCCTCTCAGCAGGTGATTGCTGCATCTGAGAAAGCTTTCAGGCTTCTTCATATGTGACACATATGAATAAGTGTGACGTCTAACAAACCATCTTTGGAGTCAGCTCCCATGTTGGCCTGCGGTGGTTATTTTCTCTTTTTCGTCTAGTGGGAACTTTTCATTAGAAAGATGCATCTTAGGAAGAGATTTCTTGATTGGAGAGATGGTCCAATAAACCTGAGTAATCCCTGCCACAGAAGAGCCATAGGCTTTGGTAATCCGATGGAGTGACTACATTGTTTATGAAAGGCCTTCCTGCTGTTTCCCTAGAAATTATTAATTTGAGGAATATAGGGAGCAACATTAGAGACACCAATACCGCAATGGTTACCTTGTGTTTGTAAATAGCCTTTTTAATTTTAACAAAGTTTGAGCAATTTACACCTCAGATCATGGATAGGTAGTAGTGCAGGCTACAGCTGCCTTTTGTTACATTTAATATTACTATTATCATTGTTTAGTCAAGGTACAGTAAGTGCCTTAAACTGCAAGACAAGAAAATCCTATGATGTGGAAAAAGTGGAAATTGTAGTAGAAATCTAATCTAGCTCTTTTCCCTTTTATTTCACACCTAGCTTTTATTATTGCAGTGCAGCGTACTGCCACTTTAGGGTCTTGGATTGGTGGCTCTCACACTTCTAACCTTGAGATCCACTACAGGTCATAGATCCTGCAAGTAAATGAGACTTTGTTTGGTTATAATTTAATGGAATGATTCAGATGTCACTATGATTAGCCACGCTTTGAATGACAAAGTGACACTTGGTACTGCGATGCTAAACAGCCCTGTTATTAGTTTGATTGAATACTGAAGTTAACTCTGAGCTGCAGAGCTGTCCCCCAAAGCTACAGTCAGAAACTGCTGTGTTGTGCATTTCTGTAAATAGACTTTCTTCCCCTTCTTTTCTTCTACACTTGAGTGTTTGAGAACGATGCAAGGCTGCACTACATGCCCTCTAAAAATCACTGACCTAGAAATACTGCCAAAGCCAACAGCTATTTAACATTTGTCTTTTCATTTTACATCCATATCGCCCAACGTTCAAGGTGGTGTATGCTTAGCAGTCTTTCTTTTTTTGAGTGTTGCAGCTGAGATATCGAATGGTTTTGCAAACATACTAAGTTATAAAATGGAGGGTATTATTGAAATGGCATTTTCCCAGGTTTAAGGTCTACTACTTATTTCCAATATTGCATCACTGCAAGCCATCATGAGGTCACTCACATCTCGGTGATACACCTTTCAGAATCTGTGAATCATTGAGCTTCTTCGACCCTTTTTTTCTAGGATTTTAAGCATCTTTAGGATAACTATTTTATGTTCTTGTCAAGCATGCATCGGCTCCACTAATACACTCCTCTCACTAAATAATTTTTTATTAATTATTAAGCTTCCACTGAGGATTTTTTACCAAATAATCTTCAGACATATATGGAGATTCAGGCTATATATAGCATATAGCGATTGCAAAGGCAGGACACATTTTTGAAGATCACTCCCCTGTTTGTGCCCATCATCCCCACGTCATCATGACTGCAGCAGGAAGTGAGCTGGAAATTGTGTTTCTATTATTAATCTGGAAATTGTACATTATGTCTGTGTTCGGGTCAGGCCTTTTGTATGATTGTGTCTGAGGTGCCTGTGTGTGAGTGTGCGCGAGTGATTGAGTGAGGGTGGCAAGTTAGACTGAAAAAGGTTTTCTCTCTTCCCTTCCTTAGATGGTATGAGGGATTTAAAAGCACATTATTCGTGGTCAAGGTATGGGAATTGATTTGTTCTTTGAATTAATGCAAATGTTGTAAAATTACTGACGAAGCTTGGCCGAACTGTGATATGGTCTCCTTTGATTTACTGTCAACAGATTGAATTCATGTCTTGTTGCAGAAATAAGCAGAGAGGAGTTTCAGCAAACAATATCTTGATCTAAGAATAAAGGATTGCTGGATTTGTCTCCACTGATCAGAGTGATAGGAGCATGTTGCAGTCATGTTGAAATTGTAGCTGTCTACAGCTTTCAACTGTGTTAGGGTTAGGGTTATTTAATAGCCTGTTCTGAGGATATACCATGGGTGCCCAGTCAGAGACAAGCTGAGAAATGAACCTGATAATGTGGTAATTACTCATCTTCAGTGGGCTCCTACAGAGCAAGATAGGTCTATCAATCCACTATCATCAATCACTCTGCAAAGTAGGAGGTTGTTGGCTTGCAACAGGAGGACTACCGTAGAAATGCATCAGCACCAGATGTTGTGTCCTTTTGCAGTTCATTTATTTCATCATTTCGTCCCCTAATGTTTGGTCATCAAATAGATAGATCAGATAGTATTGATTTATGGTCATCAATCATCGTGTATTTAAACAACCTCATTGCAGCGTAAACCTTACATTGATTTCATTCTCACTCAAAGGCCAGCTTGTACCTCTGTCATGTTGAAGACCAGCTGGTGATGGCCAATGAGCAGTTAATGTGACATTTGCACTGGTTGAACATAAAAGTTCAGATGTCATCTGTTGGTCTCTGATTCAGGTCAACCACATTGGGCTGATTTACTTGTGTTTAGCTTGCTATTGTGTGTGTTCACATGTGAAATATGTTTTCATAGTAAACTGTTTTTTTTTTTTTCAGCTTGAGATTCCACAGTCAAATTGTTAATTCATCTGCTATATTATAGGTTTGTTGGCTTCAGTGTTGGAATTGTGTCCCCTAGAAGTTAGCTGGTTGTACAGTGGAAAGCTGTAGTTTTCACAGCTGAATGGTATGTTAGTTATTACTGGACAAATTAATTAACTTATTTTTCTTCATATGAATATGTCACCCTACCCGTTTTCAATGCTGTTTTGTGTATCGAATCAGGTACTGTAGGGGTAGATTTGGAGTTTCAATTTAAAACTTGCTCACTTTCATATACAGTGGATGTTTTTTTGTCTTAGTCTTAATTTTCTTTAAGGGCCTTACACCTGCTGGGAATAACATTAGATTTCTATTAACATTAGACTAGTTAACCTTCCAGCCAGTGGAGAAACAAAAGTTGAGACGGTACCGTTTTACAGTCAGCCAATCAGGACCCTGTTTGATACAGGGCCATTGTTTGCTTTGATGTGATTGGCTCACAGTCAGAGAGGCTGTACAGTGGTCAGCAGGGACATAATTTGAAAACAAAGGCTAAGACAATAGACTGTATTGAACCGAGTCATGTTATTGTCTCAAAAAGTTATTGGCCTGTGCGGTGGGTGTCACATATGAAGAAGCCTGAAAGCTTTCTCAGATGCAGCAATCACCTGCGGTGGGTTAATTTCTTCACCAAATGGTGTTAATTTCGGAGACTGACACCATGGGTTTAGAAATGATCATCTGGTTGCCATAATTTGGAAGCAGGAAATTGGACCCGTTGGCTTCTTGCAAGCATAAGTAAATCCTTGCCCAAGACCTTTTTGTACTGTAGAACAGTAAAGAGTTTGACTCGTAGGAAGGGTCCCTTGTAGATACAGTGTATTTGAAATGTCATGCTCCTTGGCCTGCCTCAGCTAAAGGGCGGTCTGTGACATTCTTAAACACTTCAGATCTTTAGGGCAAAGGGAAAGAATCAATCCTAATTGGCTGGAGGGTAGGTGCACATCTGAGTCAGGTAGACCGCCTCAGAATAAAATGTCACCAATGGTTACATGGTGGAATGTATCAATCTACCAGGAGCAACATGTACAGAGTTGCCCAGCGAAGAATCGCGGCAGTGTACCGACTGAGTGACCTTTCTTTGAAATTCGCTTCCCCTCGTGGGTTGTGTGATAACTGGGGCTGCCTGCGTTCTCTTATCTCCACGGCTGGAGATAGGCCGGCACCATATGGGTTGTTGATGGGTGTGTACCTGTGAGCGAGCATTACTCTATATCTCAGTCTGCTTTCCACTAGTACAACTAAAAAGCACAGATTCATGCCACTACACCTTTTTATTGGTTCAGTTGTGGTGAGCTTTTTTTCAGCAGCGGTGGCAATGACCGTGGGTGACTGTCTGGCATTTCAAATCTTGGCAGATGTTAGACAGGCACCATCCTGGCTGATATGTTGACGGAACATTTCTACCACAATGCAAGGGCATATTCAGGCATAATGTGCCCTGATTTATGTATTTGCCTTCCCCACCACCAGCTTCTCCATCACATCAAAACCGAGGATGGCAATTTGTTCGGTTCCCTAGAACTTTAACTCGGAGTTCCCTGGTTATACGGCATGAACGTGAATACTCCACAGATTTATATAATCGGTGACAGATGCTTGAAATGCGTAAATACCCAAGATTAGCTGTATGATCAGCTGTAGGATACATAGTCGGAGATTGTTCTCATCAGTTTGTTGAGGCTGCATGTTCCTGTGTTTCCCAGTAGCCTATATTGCTTGGCAGACGTAGATGTGTATTCCAGGGCTAGCCTAACCTGCATATCCTTGAATTCCTCCTATTCTGATTGCAAGAATTGACAAACATGAGCAAGGAGATGATTTTAGACGTAGCGAGCATCAGTGGGACATGGTCTGACGCT
>OOFE01028672.1:0-11042 GCA_900323365.1 Monocentris japonica
CCTCCTCGGGCCAGCTGAACAGGAGAATTCTCCTACTGCTAGAAAACCAACACAGACATATGTTTTCATTTTCTCTGACCTGAGGGGGAAATTAACAAGCTCCCAAGCAAGTTCTGAACCATGAAAAAGTAGAAAACATGACACTATGCTATGAGAAAGAAAATGCCAAGTTAAGAGGGACTAAGATGTTAACCTTCCTATTCCTAGCATATAGGACAGGTTTACTATCACTTCAC
This sequence comes from Monocentris japonica, assembly GCA_900323365.1. NCBI lineage: Eukaryota > Metazoa > Chordata > Actinopteri > Trachichthyiformes > Monocentridae > Monocentris > Monocentris japonica. The sequence continues at coordinate 237 of OOFE01028672.1, forward strand.
TACACAGACACACTCAAGGTTCTCCTTTTTACATGTGTGAAGCATCTATAAAGAGATCATTTACCGCACCCCGGGGGGTAAACTGATATTTCATCATGTCTTGTAAGGAGAATAAATCAAAATGCCATAATTCCCCCCAGCAGCCTCTGCACCAGCATCTCTCAGGTGATAACCAACCCACATTCTATTCCTGGAAAGCATGTCACTAAATGGGTCAAGATCACAACTAGAACATCACCAAATATCTGGAGTGAAATAGGATTATGGGGGGACCAGTGTATTACAGTGATACAGCCCACCATAAACACCGGCCATGATAAATCTAGACGTCTAACAGCAAAATTGGCAAACTAGACAAAAACATGATAGCTACTTAAGGAGATCCGGGGATTCAAGGTGTACAGAGGGGACCCAGTGGAGGTCTGGCAATGGTTAAAAGTCAGTCCCCATTGCCCTACACCTTGGGCCAAATGTGTTTGGTTTCACACAGTGGGGCTCCCTCAAAGGAGAGAGAGGCTCACAGTTGGTCAAGGCATCTCTGGGATCAAACAAGGCCCACCAGTAGGTGAACAGAGCAGGACAAACAAACTGAAGTCAGCCGTGTTTATGGAAGAGGCCTGGCTCTGGCTGAGGTGAGAGGGAAGCCGTGGGGGAAGGTAACAATCTGTAACCCACATGCACCAAGGAGAGGGGACCCAGCGGAGGGCAAAGTCTGGCAATGGTTAAAAGACGAGAGAGATCTGTCAGTCATACTGTGTGTGTGTGTGTGTGTGTGTGTGTTCTAAAGTCATTCAGAGTGTGTTTAGGTACGTGGGGTGTGTGTGGGGGGGTGTTAAGCATTCACTCTGACCTCTATACCCACTCTTCCTTCAGACAAATATCCTCATATAGGTGACAATCAGGTCTCATATTCAATGTAAGGGTATAAGACATGGACAGACAGAGAGACCAACAGGCAGAAAGGAAGACAGGTTAAAAAGCTAACATGCAGACAAACAGTAACACTGCCAGTAATTTCAAAAGCAATTGCTGTCCTGCCCCATGTGCACAGTGGAGTAGATATGAAGGATGGGTGAACAAACTGGACTTGCGTTGAAATTCTAACTAGGGGTGAAATTCACTCTACAGCTGTGGGAGCCAGGGGGATCTTTGAGTTCCTAAAGTTAATCATTTCCCAATGTGAAAAGTATCAACTGTTAAAAACACAAAGCAAAGTCATTGAGGAGTCCAGGTCTAAGTCACTCACATATATGAGTCCAGAGTAGTAGCGGTCCTTCAGGTTGTGCAGCACGGAGGCCTCGTTCAGGCAGGTGAGCTCTGCCATGTCCTCCACCTTGCTGAACTTGGGCGGGTTCATCTTCTGGATGTCGTCCTTGTTGACCACCGCCTTCTTCCCGTTCTCTGCCAGCTCCACCAGGACTTCCTCGCCACGCTCTTCCCGGATGCTGGCTGCCTCAAAGCCATGGCGCTCTGAAGGGATCCATACCAGCTTCTTGGCCGTCCAGTCGGCCTGCGAGGCCGGGTTGTAAACCACGGCCCGGTCCACAAACAGGTACCTCTCCGGGTCCTCCTGCCCACTCCGATGAGACATCTTACCTGGGGGTTACCAGAGCAACGTGGCCACCTGGAATGGATAGAGGTGCAAGGATTGGTAGCTTATATTTCTTACTGTATTAGAGGGATACAAATTAAATGAGAAATCATTGATAAAGACATGATAAGTCACATCATCAGTCAGATCATCATGTGTCATAAAAGATAACCTCAAGGTGTCATCCTATGGTGAGAGCAGAGACATGGATGAAGACAAACCTCTTCACTATATATATCAGGTAAAAAGTAACAGGCACACAGACAGGTAGGGTGGTATCGACGTGACTTGTCAGAGCATGTCAAGCTAAGAGTTCAGGATTGACTAAACTGTATAAGCAGGATTAGTGCAGATGTCAAAATAATTAAATGGTCGCGAGCGATGATATATATCTAGCCTGTAAAAACAACTTGTTTCTCTCTCTCTGTAATGCGCATACTGCGTACACCGCTCTCGAGCTCGATCCGAAGGGACGTAGTGACGTTGTGAAAGGCACGCAACTCAAGTAGCCCGTCGCAACCTTGCAGAGTGGGAATAAATACCCTCTACCGGATACCCGTGTCGTCCAGGTCACATCTATCAGTTGCACTTGTCTACGCGGAAGAGCTTACACTGAAAAACAGCTAGGATGACCCTGCATTGGCAAGCGCCCCAGCGCGTTGAATGAACAGCACACTTCCCGAGAAAAACTTGCTCCAGAAGTCGTGTTTACAACAGCGATATCCACTCGATTAAATCAACTGCTGTAACAAAAATGCGTATTTAACATTTTCTAATTCAGCCTGTCCCCAGAAGTTAATAATATGTCGAGATGTCGACGGCAAACTGTAACCATCGGGCAAACAACCACCAGAATAAACAATTAACAAAAGATATTTTAGGAAAAAAATGTATTTCCCTTTAAAGACCCTATCCTCTTGTACCTCGCATCAGTTTGATACTACCTACGCTGACGCATGTTATGAATTCACCTCGTCAACATTTCGGTCAGGGGAAAAAAAGGTGGTTCAACTCTACTCCGCAAAAAGAAAAGGTGTGTTAACTGAGTTTAGGTGGGATAACATCTTCATTACATCAATGATCATAACCAACATAAGTTTGCAAGTGACCTGCATCCTCCGTCCAGGCAAAGACTTCATTCAACCAGCCTGTGGAGTGATCTAACGGTAACCATGCCGCTCATTCATTCCCACAATCCCGGTAAACAACTCACCTTGTGTTGTCAGCGAGGAAACAATCAGCGGCTGTTCACCTTAGTAGTCCGATCTACCGCTGAAGTGACCCGCTCTGCGACTAGCTGCAACACGCAATTGAAATGCAGGCATGTATTGGGGCTTTGGTATGCACCACAGACACTGCTGCCCCCACCGTAGGGCCCCTCCTAAACCGAGAGACTTGACCGCTGCTGCTCCCGCCTACGGTGGAGTGTGCAGACATAGAAATTGATAAAGCAGATCAATAGATCACGTTCTGTAACTCCCTGGGATGATTAACCTGGGAGAGATGTGTGTTTTGTGAGTGTTAGGAGTGCAGAATCCATCTGGACTGAGGAAAATAAATATTTGTTCAGAAATTCCAATTTTTTTTGGGGGGGGGGGCGTTAAATCTAGCTTAAAAATATCTATGCAATGCACACACCCACTAGATACAACTGAGAGACAATTGGGTTCTCAGTTTGAGGTGTCTCTCTCCCCTCCACACTATTGGATGGATGAATCAGCCCCCCAGTTTGCAGCAAACTAATAACATACATGAATGAATGACAATATTTCAACGGTTGCTTTACTGCTAGGTGGTATATTATGAATAACATACAAAATATGTGCTTTATTACTATGAGTAAACATTTTGGGACTTCTTTTGATGCACCAAAACTGTTTAGTCAACAAATTTTACCAAAAGAAAAAAAAACATAACAAGGAGGGACATGTGGCAAAAACACACCTCCATCCATTTAATCTAGCAGGATGCAGACTACCCTGCTGTGAACTGAAACATCCCCCTCTTGTGTCTGAAAGGGACACGGCATCATGATGTGTTAAAACGCTCGGCATCATACATCACCCCACCGCAAACAACAAAACTACACAAGCTTTGGTTTTACGGTGCCGTTTTATTACAAATGGAAAGATTTCATAGAGGGGCAAAAAAAGCATGTTTTCTGTAATTAAATAGTTGTTTCCATCCTTAACGCTGGAAAACCTGTCATCAATCAAGTTTTACATAAAACGAGAAAAGGCAATGTGTGTTGTGGTATGTACAGTCTGTTATGTTGGAGTCTTTAGCGTCCTCCTCTCCAAGCTCCTCCGCCCCTCTTTCCTCTTCCTCCTCCACCACCTCCTCCTCCTGGTCCTCCTTTTACTTTCTTCCTGACTCCGCTGGCTTGTTCTGTGTCATCCTCATCTCTGTCTCCTCCTCTGGGCCTTTTCCTTTTCTCACCTTGCTCCTTCATTTCCTGAGGAACAAATTTTCACTGTGATTTATTTTAATATGAAACATTAATAAATAACCCATATAAATATTTTTTTTTATTTATTTTTTTACATCACAGCATACATTTTGAGTGGATTTCATGCTAGGGTCATGATATTTACTCAATGTTTCAAGGACCATGAAAACCTTTAAGTATGAAAAAAGATTTTCAGACAATACCAATGCTCAATAAGCTAAGTGTAGAAAATAACTTCAGCATTAGAGCACACGACAATGTTTTACAGCTTCAGGACAACAATGAAGAGTCATCATACGGTAGAATTATGACTTACCAGTCTGGCAAATCTCTGGGCCTCACTGACTCTCTCAACCAGCATCATCACTTCCTCTTCCTGGGTGGGGAAGGCGGGAAGTTTCTTGCCGATCAGGGTTTCGATTCGCTGGAAAAGCTCCACATCATACCTAGTATAAGAAGATGTGTGAGTTTATTCAATTCATCTTCAATTTTCTAACTTTACATGAAAACTAATGTTTCAGAAAAAGGGCATCAGGTATCCACACCAAATAGTGGCTGTTGAAAAACTAACAGTGACGCCTGAATGGTAAAAATTGGTCCAGAGAAATATGAGGGCAGGTATGTGGCACCAGTGAAAAGGAAAAGGCTGCTCTTACTGAGTGACAAAAGTGATGGATTTCCCGGAGCGTCCTGCTCTGGCTGTTCGCCCGACTCTGTGGATGTAGTCCTGAGAGACGGCAGACAGGGAGATGTACATTCAAATCAAATAGTTAAGCACTGTTACATGTTGCCACTATTTGATCTACAGGTGAGTAGAGCGAGAGAGGCAGAACGGCAGGAATACACTGGAGAATAAGATGCATGTCAGCACCGCCGTACCTTGGAGTGAGTGGGGATGTCGTAGTTGATGACACAGTCGACGTGAGGAATGTCCAGACCTCTGGACGCCACGTCCGTCGCCAACAGCACCGACCGAGACTTGGACTTGAACTTGTTCAGCGCTCCCAGACGTTTATTCTGTCCGACAGAGAGGGAGGGTGAGTGAATGAATACGGCAACACAGTGGACACAAAAAGTATGGTGTGTGTGTGTGTGGGGGGAGGGGAGAATTCAAACATGGCTGTTAATCCAACTACAATTTCAAGACCCGTGGGGAAAATGATCAGTAAATGGTGCTACATGTAGCGTCTTAACATCAATAAATCACTACCACATCAATTTTGAGAAATGAGTATAATAACTGTTAACAAATATATCAGAAGACGACTGGCAGCCTCTACAGGTTGGTTTTTGAGGGAATCTGCTGGATTGCTTTACAGCACAAAACAGGAACGGAGCACTGTTCATCCAACGAGCAAACAGAGCTAAAGCTTTCAGAGTTTCTCACAATGGCCGATGGTGGGATGAGTGAAAGGCCTATTGACAAATCACCAGCATGTTTATCCTCTTCAGTAAAGTAAAAGAGAAAACCTTTGTCCCCAGAAGAAGATAGAGGCCACCAATCATCTCAACCATGGTCTCATTTTAACGGTAATCATACCAAGGTCAATTCATTTGACAATGCTATATTGATGTTGTTTGGCATCATATCTTACTGGCACTCGACTGTCTAGGCTGCGCCAAAGACTGCTGCAGGTGGTGTGAACACTTTTTTCATGCTGCAGGCAATGCAGTGGACAGCTACGCACCAGCAACAGGCATTGGACTGTAATATACCCTTTTGAATAATGCTGTGTATCAGTAGAAATCACTTCTGTTGAACAGTAATGTATAAACAGAGAGAGGGACGGTGAGAGAGGGTGCTTGTGTACCAGTTTACCATTGACATTACTGCTCTATATATACACACATTATTATCAGTACTGCTTATAGACATCAAGCACTTATATAGTCACACTTTTCTAAGACAGCTGGATCCCCGGAGGGAGTGTGTGAGTGTATGAGAGAAGGCCTGGGAGGTGGTGTTTGTGTTGCTCTGAACCTCTCTACCTGACTCATCTGGCCATGTAGTGGGATGGCAGTGATGCCAAGGTTCCTTAACAACAGCGCCACCCGCTGGGCGTTGTTACACGTGCTGCAGAAGATGATGAAAGAGTTCCCTGCCAGCTCGTTCAGGATAGACACCAGGTAACAGTCCTGCCAAAACACACAAAATGTTGTTACCCAAGTCAATCAGTCGGTTCTGCAGAGACAGAAGACCTAACTTGGTTGATGACCATCATAAGTGGCTCCCAACGTTGCAACATTGAAGGAGAACGTACAATTGTGTCCTTGTATCATACCTTGTACTTGGATGGTATGAAGATGTAGTACTGCTGCAGTTTGTCTACTGTAGAGTATTTGGTGGATACTGCACATTTTACAGGATCTTTCAGAGCAGCTCTCTGTAGTTTCTGGACCTGCAGAAACACAGAAAAATGAAAGAATGTCAGTGCAAGTGCAATGTATTATTATTATTATTATTATTATAGCACTTTCTATAATAATGTTTTTAAAAATGTTAACAAAGTACACACAATAAAACAAAATGAGACAGTAAAAGTACCACAATAAAATAATCACATAAAAGTATCAAAATTAAAAACAAGAGAAAAGAAAAAAGGGAGAATGAATAGAAATAATGAGTAATAAAAGAGATATACAGACACAATGTGCATGTTCTACCAAGGCTCTAAAATGACTGCTGGCATTTTTGTTTTCAAAAAATAACCCTGGTTGCTCTAGAAATTGCAAACACTGCAAACACCAACATCCCCTTTACACCTGGCATTAACATGTGTCTTGATCGGATAGCGCTTATCCACATAAAAACACAGGTGTAAAAGCACCCAAGACTCATTGAAGACGGAATGTAATCCGATCGCCAAAACCACCTCTGGAGGTGATCAGGGACGCATTTGGCCACATCTACAACAAACAAATTGGAATTGTACAGACTTGAAAGTCCCGGATGTCCGACCTTCCCACCAGCACGTACGTACACTTAGTTGCTGCCCCTGTGCTTGAAGGTGTGCTGCTCAGTGAAATCAACTGATGTAGTGCTTGGTAGGCAGAAAACGTGCACGCTTGGCCAGCCATTGCAACGTGTATACCAGAGATGCATTTCAATGCCAGGTGTAGATATAATCCGGACACATCAGATCCAGACACAACACGGAGATACATGTTAAGTTCTCATGATCGATAGGTGTTTGCGTACCTTTTTGGTCATGGTGGCAGAGAACAGGAAGGTGCGTCTATCTCTGGGAATCACCTTCAGGATTTTATCCACCTGGCAGAAAGGAATAAAAGCATTCAGATGAAAATGGTTTTACAGATTACATTATATTTGTTGCAGTACTCCAAGTACATTGGAGTCAAGCTATTCTGCATCATCAAGTTAAAGGAGGTACACAAAATGATGCAAAACCCAGGTGGGAAGCGTTACATTGGGTGAAAGCAGGGGATAATGTGCTGTTGGGTAGGGTTTCATTTGTGTCATTATTTGATACGTGGAGCGCCTACAGCAGTTTTAAACTACCCACCTCAGTCTCAAAGTCCATGTTGAGGATTCTGTCTGCCTCGTCCATGACCAGGAACTTCAGGGCTCGTAAGGAGAAGCCCTTGGTGTTCTCCATGTGGTCTATCAACCGACCAGGAGTGGCTGCAAACACAGTTGAATCCACAGATTTATACTCACATCAGCACATGAAATTATTTTAATGTCTGCACATTACACACATACAAAAGACCATGCAGTCACTAGGAAGGTGATACTGTTTGAGTAGTGTGGTGTGAATACTGAATAATGCTTGCAGTTAGTGTCTTACCAATAACAATGTGTGGTTTTTTAGCCAAAACCAAGGACTGGGACATCATATCAATTCCTCCTACTATGACAGCTAGGACAGAAACAAGAGAGGTTTGTGATACACACAGAAAGACAAATTCTTGTGCATCGATCAAAAAATAAAAAGTAACTTGGTGTCTCTATATCAGTAGTGCCCAACCATGTGCCATGGAAGGCAAAGAGTATGAAAGTTTTCCTTCCAGCCAATCACTGCACCAGGTCATTTCACTAAGTACCCTGCTATTGGATATGTCAGAAAAACAAATTTCCTATTTGGAAACGTCACATGAACATCATTCAAAGTCAGATGATTCACCTTATCAACATGGCAGAAAAATCAAAGTGTGTCAGTCAACCGTAAGAAAACACTTACACACACATGCACGTTTGTGGCTAGCCAGACTAATCATCATAACTAACATTTGTTTAAATGAAACGTATTAATTAGTTTGTTAAGATGCAGCCCACTGACTGATTGTTTGATCATTTGTCTTGGTGACTTTGATTTTCCAATAATATATGCAATACATGCACATATGCAATGCTGCTTAGCAGCAGACTTGAAAGTCCCGGATGTCCGACCTTGCCACCAGCATGTACGTGAACTTAGTTGCTGCTCCTGTGCTTGAAGGTGTGCTGCTCAGTGAAATCAACTGATGTAGTGCTTGGTAGGCAGGAAACGTGCACGCTTGGCCAGCCATTGCACATGATTGGCCACCACTGCTCTGTAACATCACATTTTGCAACACTCACTTTGATGAACTGATTCACCTCAGGCAGAGTATTAGTCTCTGTCCCAAGTGAATCAGTCACTGATATAAAGCATTAATGCAGACATACCACACTTGACACCGATGCTGGAGCCCAGGGCCTCAAACTGCTCTGAGATCTGAAATGCCAGCTCTCTGGTGGGGGTGAGGACCAGGGTGTGAAGCCTCTGAGCCGAGGACAGTAGTGACTGGAGGATGGGCAGCGCAAAGGCACCTGTTTTCCCTGAACCAGTCTCTGCTAGGCCAATAACATCCTTCCCTGTGATTGGACAGACAGGCAGAGAGCAATTCATGTGTGATGATGATACTGAACGGTGGGTGCAGGGCACAGGGCACTGTGGCAGCAGCCTTACAGATGACCCTTTATAGAGCTAGGTCTCAATTACCGTCTTGGATAACCAGGAATAAATAATATGGCATGATCTCTCACCTTGCAGGGCTACAGGTATGGCTTCTATCTGAATCTTGGTTGGACTCTTCCATCCCAGCTGATCGCAAGCCTCACAAAGCACCTCGGTGACACCCTGTCGATGGTAAAAATCAAGCACGTTAGCCGATGCAAAATGTGCTACCAATTTACACTATACAGTCGTTATTTGAAAGTCGTCAGATCCAAGGCATATTTCATCCGGATACCATAATGTTAACGGTTGAGGCTAGCTTGCTTTAACTTGGTTTGCCGCAGCAGCTAACGATGGCTGATTGTGTAACATGAATTCGTCTCTTCTTCATTTTCTGTTAGACAACTTACCAAATCCTTGAAGGTCTTCACTGCCACGTCATTTTCGCCGCTAACGTTACTGTTATCATCGTCACTACTCGAACCTTCAAGTGTTTCGTCTGTTTTTAGCTTCACACTTTGCTCGGAATCGTCCGCCATGCTTTTTGCCCCAACGTGTTGTCAGCTCCGTAGTGCGCAGATGCGGAAGTTTAAGTTTAAGCCCCAGTGGGCTATGGGACTTGAAGTTTTCGATATATGGTGTCATAGCTTCAGTTCGTTCACGTTTAAAAGTCGATTTAATCTGTACGTGTTGTACTCACTAATGTGACTTGCTACTGGTGTCTTATATACATTCATAGCATGCAATTCCATCGCAGTCAAAAAAGTGAAAAAATATGTTTTCAAAGTATTTATTTAATTTCACAATGTATATTGTGCTGTCGTTTCACTTTTTGACAAGCATTCCACATCTGTTTTGACATCCAACCAGTTTCAGAGATCAACAATAAAATAACATTTTGACATTCATATAAAAAAATTGCTTTTTCAGGTAAGCCAAAGTATCTCACATCATATACAGTTGGCTGGAAGGAACATACTAGGTACGTGGAAAGAAACAAAACGCATTGGAGAACATAAAGCACTCAGTTATCTGGCAAAAACATTTTTTCAGTATTTTCAGAGAATTATATTTTTGCTACTAGCTGCTTGATGGTATAGCAACCAATCTAGATGTTTTCAATTTCACATTTTCTTATCAGATTTAATGTCAAATTCACATGTTGTCCCTGATACAACAATGTTCCAGACAATATGAAGATTAGCCTGCTGAGACCATCACTCTGTGTGTGTAGTGGTCTTTTCTTATGTGGCTGAAAGAGGAGAATGGATCTGGATTGTTGCCTTGAAGATGAAGAAATAGCTACTTCTATTAGTCTACACAGACAATATGCAAAAAAAATACACACTTTAATCTGCCTTTTTGTTCAAAGCGTCCCATTGAACATTCCCACACTTCTCTCTTGATTCTCAGAGGAGTCCCTCCATCTCTCTCATAAAGGCTTCATACACCTGGTCCTTAGTCTTCATGTTGGGCTGAGACACAGCACCCATCTGGGCTGGGTTGATCAAGCCCATAGAAGCTGTGACCTGTTTCTGCCCATGGCCTATTCCCATGCCATCATCTCCCCTCCTTCCTCCCCCACCACCTCCTGCTTTCTCCAGAGGCCCTGGTGCTGCCCCAGGCATGCCTCCGCTCTTGTCCCTTCGCACCCTCAGAGCCGTGGGCACAAAGCGGGTGACCTCCGCCTTGGGATTGATGATTTGAGGTTTGGCAGAGATGGTGGCTCCACCAGAGCCAGCGGCTGCTGCCAGGCTGCCTCCTCCAGCTGTGACAGAGGTGATGTTGGCTCGCTTTTCGATGGTGGCCGCATGGTGGTGGCTGGG
>OOFE01028673.1:0-10667 GCA_900323365.1 Monocentris japonica
GCCAATGCAAAAACATTTCCAAATCAGCCATGTTGAACACAGAACGTGATGTTATGAGGTGAGAAGTGACCATTAAGGAAGTACACTTGCACACATGGGTCTGTTCTGGGTCTGGTTTTATTCATAGTGACACAGGACGTTCCTCAGTGGGAACTGCCTCCTGCATGGGATGGACCCCGTCAGCATATTGTAATATTCCCAGCTTGTGTGTGCAGAAGACATATTAGTTGGCGAGCTTTTCTGATGCAGACTTCCTGTTTACTTGCTTATCTGCTTATTGTTTAAATAATCATAAGCCTGGTTTTTAATATAAATGGGGCTGCAAAGCCTACATCTTTGGCCACGATAAGTAGTCTTTGATATCATAGATTTAAATTATCTTTATTGCATTTAAAAAAAAAGAACCCATAATGTTAACGTATGCAGCTGATTAAAATAGAAGTAAGTAAAATAAAATCCCTCCTGCTTAGCAAGAAGCGCAGGAAACCCAGCAGCAGATCCCCTCTAGTAGAGCACAAGTGTTAGGTGGAGGAAATAGCTCATTGCATAGCTGGTGTACTTTTAATGATGGTAGAACCTATTGCACCTCTAACGTATTGGCTTCAGAGTTTCTTTGTGGTGCCAGGACGTGGTGCGTGTGAGGGAGAGAAATTTTCTCATGAAAGTGTCAGATTTCATTGAAGAAGGAGAGGTTTTCAAAAACGTTAGACACGCTTTTCCAACAAAAATAAGGACTGAATTAAAATAACTTAATTGGAATTATTCACAGTGTAACTTCTAGCAATTACGCAAAGGATTTTTAGCCCGGAGTTGGTTCATAGTTTACTACACAGAAACCAGGTGTGATGAACATAGAGAGACAGACTGTTTTGCGAAATTAAGTTGGAAAATATGCTAATCTTATATCTGTAAACTTGTAATGACCTCAGCCTGTGTTACAAGCCCTCCCTGTTCAGCTGTGTAGAAGCCATGTTTCTGCAAAGCACATTGAAGAGTGGGAGTTTCCCCACATTGCTGTGGTTGCCTGATACAGCTCACACATACATCACACTGTCAAAGAATTCATCCAGGAATGAATCCATGTAAAAGGGCCCATACAAAAATATGGCTGTTCCCATAGTGGAATTAGGTAATTGTGGAAAAATGCCAAAGGCTGCAGTCAATAATGAAATTGTGTTGAAGGATAGTTTCCAGTAACGTCCTTGACATGACCTGACCGGCTGAGTTTTACAGTACTGTCCTGCTCCTAAAGAGCCTCGCATTAATGTGACTGACACACAAAATCATACACACAAGTGCAGATAAAAGGAATGACCCTTAAAGTAGAGGAATACAGTAAAGGGACGAACTGCCAGTGTAAGGCATTTGTGTCATGGATATTGAACTCAAGCAATGTGATTATTTGGCCTTATAATATTGGTGAGCTGTGTCAGACAAATAAATATGCTCTTCTGTACATTTTTGAATATTAAAGCTGCACTAGGCAACTTCCCACGTTGGCGGGCCCCCAGGCGGCAGCAAGAGATAACTTGGAAATTTTTGAGAGTTTGCGGTACTAGCCTACTAACGCTAATGTTACATTTGATAGGCGCCGTTTCTCTCTGGCAATGGCGCTGTAGTAGTTGACTAGCCGCGGGGGTCCATGTTTTTTCCCGAGCAGATGCACTGGAATTCATTTACATTGGAAGTCGGGAATACCGACTCCATCGACTTCCAACTTGCAATGGATAGTGGCATTAATGTCTTCTTCTTAGTGTCTGGTGGGGGTGGAGGTGCTGAAGAGGTCTGAATCCTTTCAAGTGCAGCTGATTCAGTGTCTCTGACCTAGTGTGAGAACTTTCTTGGAGCAGCCATGCATATTTATTGACAGTTATTGATAAGGAATATTCTCATCTATGGTATGGTTTGATGCAGAAATGTACAAAACCCAAAGTATTTGAAATTGAAATTGTGTTTGAATTGAATTGTATTTACTGTATGCAAAAAAATGTAAATTATTGCAGAAACCAGAAAAAAAAATCTTGGCTGAAATTGTCTTAGTGTGCTCTAATTAGATTCTGCATAGCCACTTTTATTTCCATTTCTCGTCTGGTGTGGATGGATCATTTTAATCTTGTTGAATTGTGCCTGGCAATCGTCTGTTTGGATTACAAGCTGTTTGGGCCCATGACAAACCCAGAGGCTGCGTGCTTCAATCTGTTCCCAATCAAACTCATAAACTGTCACAGGATGTTGTCTCATGTTTTATAGTGCATACTTCCCTACCTGTGTAACTGTCTTCATAGTGTTCTGCTTGTTTATTTGCATCTATGTATATTTTATTCTCAAGCCCTCTGACTATTTTAACTTATAACCACGTGCACTTCTACGCTTCTTTTAATCTTTTCTTTTGTGTTACAGTTAGCTTGCATAATCAGTGGAAGTGCCCTCAAACGTCAATGTCCTGACCAGTTTCCAGGTCAACCCTGTCCATGTTGTTCCTCACACTTTGGTTTCCTTTCCTAGAAGAGTTACAGTCTGCCACGGATCTATGGAAATGTGTGTAGCAGAAGGTTTATTAAGGTCCTAGATATAGTCTGCCCCTCCCACTAGAGCAGATGCTTTGTTAATCATACTTTGGCGATGGAGGCCAAACAAGAAGAGCTTCAAGGGAGAATGCCTGGCTCATTCACAGCTAAAGCTGTACGACACAAAATGTTCTGTTGCATTGCACCAGTCTGCACTACATTTCTTCACTCCCCAGACTCTCTGGATATAGGAGAAAAAATACTTTAGACTTGTTGGGCAAAAGTTGATTGACGCTAGGGGTATTTTAAAAGCTTTTCCTCATAGCTGACCATGTGCAGTTTACAACAGCTTGGTGTACATTAGCTTATCAGTGAGCCCATAAAATACAAATAGCACACTTTTTTTCAGATAGTCCCCCCATCCCTCATTCCTTGTCTCATTTACTATCTTTGTCTTTGAGCCTCTAAATGGCCAAACCTTTGAAGGGAAGTGCCTCGTTTTTTTTATGAGACGGGTATTGTTGTTTTAACTCAGTCAGCGGGATGGAGTTACCCCCTCCATAAGCTACCTCGATGATGAGGGCTTGCAGTGTTACTGGTGGGAAGATAGGATCAGCATCAGTTTAGGGGGAAATTCCATTCATATGCAGACAATGTGATAGGAGCTGACAATCCAGAAACTACTGTGATACAGCTAACATGTCAGAAACACTGTCAACTTGTTTACACGCCTGTTTATTATTAAGTAATCAAATTGACTTATGGCTTCTACAGGAGTATATACCATTGTTTCGCAATCTGGTAGCTCATGGTGAGCTTGACTTGTACGGTTACTCCATTATGGCTGATAATCAACTTCCCTATGGTGATTATGAATTTTATTTTTACTTCCGGAACCTGACGTTTCAGCTCTATTCCCACTGCATAGGGCTGCATCTATAGCAGACTACAGAATGAACTGAAACTCCAAATTGATGATAGGCCAGATCTGACCTGCAGGCCTTCAGTTTGACTTGCGTGTTAGTCTGTAAGTGTTGCTAGATTGTGGTTTCTGAACTGCTGAGTGGGTCATTGCAAGACAGAAGGGTCAACCATTCCATTAGCCTGTTGTTGCTGAGATTGATGGTGAGATTGTGGGCTAAGTATAAAGGCATCAGTATACTAACAACAAAGTTGAATTTGTCCAAAATACAAACGTAGCTGAACAAAGGGATTTTTACTGGCATGGGTGCGCACCGTCTGTAAAAGTTACCGTATCTATTTATACAGGAGAAAAAAAAACCCAAACAGAATTTCCCCCCAGGGATCAATAAAGTATCTAGCTAGCTAGCTATCATCTATGCTCGGGTAATTATTACATTAGCCTGGCTCCCCTTGTTCAAATAATCCCCTTAGAATAGGGCTTAAGAAGTTAAACATCTCGCTTTATTAATGAGTGTTGAATGGTGTAATGTAAAATGCCTCATTTGGTGATTGCAGAAGACACAATATCTCTCAACCTCTTGGAAGTACAATATGTCAGTTGCTAAAACAGTGGTTCTAGAGGCAGGGAATCCAAACGGTGTGTTTCTAGCACTTCTACATCTCTTTCTTTTCCTGATGTTGGAGTGTGTATTGGGATTGGCACTTGACACATAAATGGCAATGTCACTTCACTTGAAGGTGGAATCCAGTTTTGAATCATGGTCTTTCACATGCTCCATAGAAAGTTTCCTTGCCACTCTCAACTGGCTTGTGAGACTATTTTCCAAGGTATAATTTAGGATTTCAGCTCTAATTTTTTCTTTGTCTGATTTGTGTTGGAGTGTGTCTCAACATTAAAGCTGCACTATGTACCCTTAAGTAATTTAGTTTTTGGCGGCCCCAAGTGGCAGCGAGAAGTAACTGTTCATATTTTTTAATACTTCACTACCCATAGCTTTCTGTAGCGATAGCCGAAGTGTTAGCTCACTAACTCCTGTTTCGGAAGCAGCGTGCACTTGGCTCATAAGTTTAAATGCGTCATTTCCTGTGCTCGGAGAAAACTTTCCCGCCAGTACCTGCCGACTCCAGAACTTTATTGGTGTGAATGAAGCCAATCTAAAGTGGCTCAATGAGGGGGGAGGGGCCAGTCTTCTCTGCTGCAGCCCTACTTCATGAACTAGACTGATAAGGCACTTGTATTTTTACATTAAAATGTTACATGATGCCGCTTTAACTCTCTGGTAGTTTGGTTGCTCAGACAGGACATTGCTTGTGGTGGGATGTAAATGACAAGATGTTACTTGTCCACGCTCAGCGATATAATGGCTTTGGGTAGGCTGTTGTGATAATGAGCCCCTACTTAATCAATACTTGAAAGGCCAAGATGCTGTTTTGAATTTCAGCATTGATATATCTCAGCTTTCAAAATGTCCCTTTCAAAATCACGCAAGGAAGTAATAGATATAATTAGTTATACATATAATTGACAGCTTGTTGGCCTTCTCTTAGATCGCCAAAATCTACCGGTAATTAGCGTTAAGCATTAGAGAGTTTTCCACAGTTGTTCTAATTAAAAGGGCCTAGAGTTTCCCTGTGTAAAAAGTGTCCATTCATTCATTGCAAAGTGCTTTTACTTGGGCGCTGTCTGCCCCGCTAAAAGCATTGGCACAAGTAACCACATTCAGTCTGCTAATCTGGCACTTGACCTGCGCCGGTTTAAAATACGTATACATTGCTATGGGTGCAATGTGGCTTGAGGAGGGGCCCCTCCCATTATCTCACAGCCTAAATAAGTTTTCTGGTCAACCTCCCTCCTCTAGATATCTAATACGGGCCAAATTGCATCCCTTCTCTGTCTCTTTCACCCTGGCCACGCTATCTGTTTCCTACCGTGGGATTTAGCCAGGGCCTCCTCAATTACTGAGATAAGTGGTGTCTTAGAAAGCCCAGCCTGCCGTTTTGTGGCCTAGGTGTGCAGCTATCTATTTAGCTCTGCTTGTGGAAGACTGTCGCTTTGTTGTTCGCTATAATGAAGTGTTGGTTTTCCCTTTTTTTGCCTTCTGATGAATCTTAAATCTTGTTGTGAAATCTTACTTTTTATCAAATGCCCAAAGTGCGACGAGACCGAGTACCTGCCTTGCTGTGTGGGTGGTCACTTTTGTGCATGAAGAGTTTTATTTGTATAGGGAAAATAATAATAATCTAATAATAATTATAATAATATATATAATAATATAATATAATAATAATAATTTTTGGAAACTTCTAAACACAATTAACTCAAAATATGGATGTATCTATCTACCTATCTATCAGAGACAGAAAGCTACAAAGACAGCAGCTAGATAACAATCTGGACTTATCTTGTAAGATATTGCCATGTTTAAACTTTCCATGTCACAATTTGATTTATGTACATTTTCAGTTATTTTGTAATCCAAACACCACATGTAAAAGCATATGCCCACATCAGGGGTGTCATTTAGTGAGTTAATCATCTCTGCTGTTAATATCCAGCTTCAAGATATAGATTTGATCTTTGGGGTTTTACAGTTTCCCAAACAATGGAATCGCTACAAAAAAAGTAATTGTTTTGTGCATTTTATGGAGCAGGAATAAATGAGAAATCTTGTTCAGACGATATGAAAAGGCGTTGCCCAGGTTTTTGCCTGTCAGAGGTACACGCATTTCTATTCATCTATGCAATAAAATTGTGCCATGTGAAGTTGATGGAATGGGTAGTCCCACTGCAGGTAGACTCAAAACAATCTTGGTGATGAAAGCAACATATTATGCCACTGAGCCAAACATCTTTCCTCATTCAACTCACCTTGAACAATGTAAGTACCTACTGTATAGTACTAGTTAGTTTCTGCAGTTAGTCCAACCATAATATTCCCAGGATGTTGCGCTTTTTTGTTTTTTTTGCTTTGACACTCCATACTCCTGTGGATTAACCTTTTAAAAAAGCACTCCCACTATTTTATGTGTACCTAGAGACAATAACTGCATTACCACCATACATACTTTTTTGACACTTTAATATGTGTTTTTAAAAGAATGCAGAACATCTATGAAAATGTCATTTCCCAGTGCTGTGAAGGAACTGCCCTGGTAGATTGTGTTGGATGTTTGGGTGTCTTATTGCGGCTCCAGAGAGTCCCATGATGAACACAGTCATTCCACTGTTACACCCAGATGTGAGCTTTGTTGACCTTTGCTGGATTCCTTGCACCTCGCCATTTCTGTCGCTCAACACATAAAATAATTACGCTACACATCATTATTTGAAAGCTAACCCTGCCTACTCAGCAGCTGACTTCTGCATTTCGCTGGAATAATTTCACGCCAGAGTCTGATTGGGACTACATTTCCCATGAGGCATTGTGGGGCAAGCATGCGCAGTCGTCATGTCCAAAGCCATGCTTGTCTACATAAGGGAATTATGGGGTTTTACCGATTTAAAAAAATATATTTTAATTATCTGGGGCAATGGCCAGCCTGAGGACCCACATGAAAACAGTTTTAATTTTTTTAATGATTTATAGAAGCTAGTAAATTCATGTTTCAGCCATTGATTTTACAATGGCGGCCTATGGGGAAAGATGCCTTACTGCACCATTAGCTATTGGATGGTCGTAGTACTACAATGTCCAAGAAGTGACTTATGCAATATGTGTCCTGAACTCTCACTGACCCGCTCATCTAATAGAATTAGCTCAGCACTGGAGCATCTTTGAGCCGGGTATTTTTTAGGTACTTCTTCGGTTGTTGAAATGTCATGATGTTCCAGTGCTAGTAAAATCAATGACTAAAACAAATGTTGTTTACATGGCTAGTTTGTCAGCCAGTAGTGAGCAATTCATAGCTTTTCCCCAACTTAGTTAGTGTAGACATTTTGTTTCCTTCTCAGTCAAACATTCCTGCTGTCTTTGCAAGGAGAACCCGTGCAGTCACTTTTAAATGCATTCAGGCCTATTCCTTATTGCCGTCTAGCTTCTTCTGTCACAAACCCTATTATTAATGTGGTGCAGAAGCATTCAGCCTCCAAAGCTGACAGGAGCAAAAAAAAACAAATAGTCAAATTGGCAAACATGACCCATAACCCATAATAAAGTCTGTCCCGGTTAGATTTCCAAAATTGGCACTATTGGGTTGCTGTACATTATTTCTGATGGTATGGCTAGACACTTAAGCTATTTACTCACTCCACTCAGGACAGCAGTCACTATGTATCTTCCATCGTATGCGGAAAACTGATATTTTAAAAGAAATATCTCATGTCCTCCTCCACCCTTCTGAATCATATCTCCTTTCCCGTATCTCTACTCACTCTAATATGTCTTAAAGAAAAAAGACACCCCTCATTTCCTGCTTATTTATTTTTCTTATTTCCTTTCCCAGCACTTTAACATCATAATTCTAGCATCTCAAGAATATTGTCAGGGTACTATATCGCTCTGACCCTTAGCACTCCCTACTGTTGCTCGCTTACAACGACCTTTGGAAAATGTATTTAATTCTACTGTTACATTCATTGCAAGGCCGTCTGGATAAGAGATGAATTTCTAAAATGTCAAAATGTGTATCTGACCTCAATGAATCGAAGATGTCAGTGGCTTAAAGTCGTAAGTGAGTGTTCTTGGTTATGTTTAAAACAATAATAAGCTTTGATCATATGGTGGTGGCAGATCGCTCATTATATTAACGTCACAATTAAATGAAAAGGTACAGCTGGCACAATTCTAGACTTGATGGCAAGCCCGAAAAGGACCTTGATATCGAGGAGTAGACTGTTGTCTTATTAATGCTACGTCTTCTTTGTGCGGCTTTTCGTCTGCATGAAAGTCAAAATCTTAATTTACGAGGCAATCTGCAACCCAAAAGCTTTTGTTATTTTTTTTTAGCAATAACATTTACATTTATATAACATTTATGTAATTTATTTTTTGTTTTCTTTCATTTACACAAAGTTTTCAACACATTAAGTGTGCTCTTCAAAATAAAAGATTTATACTCCATGACTCTCGACATGATGTCCCCAGGGTTACTGGTCACCAAATGCCTGTCATCCTTAATGTGTCTCACTTCAGAACATAGACATTTCTGCATTTATGAAAACACAGTGTCTCCTAGATATCACAATAAAGTTCAATGTGGGCCTCCAGTTAGATCTCTTCAGGCCTCAGTCGCAGTTTATTGTGTATTTGTTACAGCGCCATTTGGCCGCGATCAAAGCCAAGTGATCATCCCTCCCCTCATTCTGTTTTTGTGTAAAACCCAACACCTAGTGCACCCCTGTGCTTACATTCCAGGCTTTTAAAGTTAGACGTTTGTACATCGCTAATAACAGTGGCGGGACTGAAGGACCTTGGAGATTTTGGAGGTTCCGGGTGGTGAGGATTGTCTGCCGCCCCGCTGTACTCATTGCAAACTGTGGTGGTGAAAGATACACAAGTGAAGCGCCCCCTGAGCCTCCAGAGAGCCATGTGCCATGAACACATTAATGCAGACAGAAAACCTCGGCTCAGCTCCAGACCACAGGGTCCTGTGTATATGGAAATTGAAATGATTATTTATTATAGCCAATAAAAAAAAGGCAACACAGGCCTTGGATTGTTTATGGTGCTGGGTACTGTCAAGGAAGGGCAGAGCAGGCCGGATACGAATGCCTTCAAGGTGATTAATTCACTGCCGTGGTGTGTGTGGCCTGAGAAAGATTTGGGGGTGGGGTGTGTGTGTGTGTGTGTGGTAGGTGGAGGAGGTGTACATTGAGAAGACGTTATGCTGATAGTAGGCACTGAAAATCTGATGGGATTACTGTAAACCTGGACAGCACAGAGAAGCTATTACCTGCAAAATCTGCCATTTTTTTGTTGCCGGACACAATATCCTGTTGCCATTTATCTATGTAATGCAGATGAAACTTCAGTTGTGTGTGTGTGTTCAGTTGGAAATGTAGTAGCCATAGTAAGTTAGCTGGGTTAGCTAGTTAGCTAGCCTGCTGACCTTCCAAGATCATGAATGCCATGGTCACGAAAAACAGAAGTCATTGCCGTTTATAGTTTTTATTTCTATTTTGAAAAAAAGTTCCTTCTTTGTCATTCAGGTTTGCCAATTAGCTAAAACAGGGGTTCTTTGGCTCCACCCACTAAGGCTCAACTCAACCAATGAGATCATTTCTGCCTCCAGAGCAGCTCTGCCCTCCGAGAAATGTTTGTAGAACTAAAATATGCAATATCCAATATGCTTACTCAGATATTCTCAGAGATATTCTTGGCTTCCTTAAATCCACTCTTCCTCCTCATTCCTGGCCCAAAATGTTCTCAATGCAAGGTTGCAAGTGAAATAGTGGGCAGAAACCTGACAGTTGATGTGGGCCTCCTTACCAGGGGGAAAAATGTGGTGGGTGGAGGATGGGAAGTAACAAAGAACAAAAGTTAGAGGAATGAGAGGGAAGGGGAGGTAGTTTAGGTAGTTTATAAGTGTGTGCATCACACACACACACATGCACACACACATTCAAGCATGCACCCAGTTTAAACAGGCAAGGGAAGGAAAGTGTTGAGCTCTGCCAGACGGCCCAGTGTCAAAGCCCTAGTAGATGGAGCAGCAGCCTGGCCTCTCAGCTCTCAAAGGACCCTTTCATGGTGGAGGCAGCAGGCTGGAGGAATGCAGCAGCCAACAGTGATATTCAGCTGTAGATGGAAAAGCATCCCATAACCCCCCCCAATGCCCCCAGTTCCAGAGTTGTGAAAACTTTCAGAAAGGGAAAATTATAGATTTCCTCTTACTGGCCAATAACATGTGATCCATCACAGCCATTGCACGACGGGATGACTGCAATCAGTGTTTAAGACATTGAATAGGGTTATTGTTTTTTTTGTGTAGAGTTGTCTTCTTCATGTGTGCACTGACAAAATGATTAGTTTATTGTGTGCAAAGAAATGCAATTCTTGTATGAGGAGTGCTGAGACATAAACTATCACATCCAACAGAAAAGAGTAAATTACTGCTGCTTAAATTACTTGCTTAATTTATTTATTATAGCATAGTCAGAAGTCTCTTGTTAGTGCTGTTTATTTTAATGCTGTTCTATGGATGACGATGGTCTTAATGTGCTTTGTTTATGTGCTTTTGGGTATTTATGTCTATGGTTTTTGGCTGAAAGGAGAGTTTCCCCTCAGGGGGCAAAAA
>OOFE01028673.1:10710-33187 GCA_900323365.1 Monocentris japonica
TAATTTATTGGGGCATACACTACAAAATCTAATTTTTTTCCCTCCAATTTCAGATGTATGATCTCATTCTTTTTTGAGTAGTTGTATTGGAACAGATTAGTTTAGACTTTGGTTTTATTAGGGTTTGGAGAAGAAGAAACACTTCCTCGTTGTTTTCTGTACTGCAGCGCAGCAATTCCGAGCTCTAAATATTTATAGAATTCTCCGTCTCTTACTCTGGGATTTGAGTGTTTCCGTTTGTATTCCAATTGCCAGTTAGGAGGAGTCCAAGTCATTTGAGGTCCCATCAGTTTAGATCCACACATCAGAATCACTTTATTTACAAAGTACAGTAAATGGACAGGCAGGTGACAACTAACTAACTAACTAACATAATCACATATTGACACATATGGCACGACAACAGGTCCTCACATACATTGCAAGGGGGCAATGAAAGTGTATAATACACATCACTCCATCACAATACATTCAGCATTTTTGTCAGTATGCTTGCAGCTGCAGAGCGTCCAGCAGTGCCTTCCATCATTCTATGACAGCAGAATTATTGCATCACACAAATCCCCGAAGCTAAAATGGCATAGTATGGAAAAACGTGCAGACATCATGAGTAGGAGAGGCAACATTCTGTAAACAACCATGGATCATAATAAATAGATTACACAGTAATGATCATAGGATTACAGTCAGTTTGACTGTCTTCGAGGTGATTAAATCACAGCTGTGGTGTGTGTGGCCTAAGAAAGATTTGGGGGTAGGGTGTGTGTGTGTACATAGTCAGGATACTCAGTATCTAGGTTAGTCGGGGTGAGTCAGGTCTAGTCTGGGTGACTCTGGACTATACCCGATGAGTCAGAGCTAGTTGGAGCAGATCGTCCTGTAGTGCGAATGGGCTCGAGACTCCCGTTGACTCCAGACCAGACGGAGCCCCACAAGATTTTTTCCAATATATTTGATTAGGTCAGCCCAGTCTGGACGGCCTCATCTAGCGCAAAGCAGTCCAAAACTCACCAAGACTGAAATCTGAGAGTGATCCTGGCACCAGCTAATGGGAGTTTAGCTCAAGGAGGAAAAAGAAAAAGAATAAACTGGAAGAGAAGTCACTTCTAACAACTTTTTAAAAAGTTTTCTTCACTTTTACTACACAAGCAGCTGTATTAAGCAGTTGTTGGCAGGCGACTTGGCCAGCCACTATCTCTCCGTGTTTATTTTGCCAAGTGGTCTAGTGGTTCCGGACTTCCTTTTTCCTGTCTACATGAGTGGTCATGTTTTCGTGAGGTTTGTGAATTTTGAGACAAGATGCTGCTACCAGATTTAGTTGTGAAACATCAAGCATCCTCATTTACTACAGGAAGGACTTCATCTGTTGGGCTTTCTTAAGGGTAGGTTGTTTAAGTCACAGTGGACTGGTTTCTGCTTGAGCTCCGTCTCAATTTTATGAATGAATACTTTTAGTTGGACCAATTCCGTTTAATCTGGGTTAGGGCCAACTAGCTATTAGCTAACTAGCTAGCTAGCCAGATAACTTGTCTCGAGAGAAATTGTGAACCACGCCTGACTAAACACAATGGGCCTGAATCTCCAGGCCCTTGTTGGTAAGTTCCAACCCTAGCCTGCATCCCTGAAAGTGGTTTTGCCCCACAATCTGCCTATCAAACTCTGGTGAGCAAAACCCTATGGAGCCCTTGCTTCAACACTCCACTGGATACACTCCTTTGGGACTTGGTGGAGAATTTTAAACCATACTACACACAAAAGCCACAATATTTATTTGACTAACTAAATTACTTAACTAAAATTACTGAAAGGTGGTTTCTAAACAGCTCCTTGCCATACTTGAAGGAAATAACATATTTGACCGATTCCTGGGTTCGGATCTGGGTTTCGTCAACAGCGTTGTACGAAGGCAGCCCTCCTTAGCATGTCGAATGATATTCTAATGCACACTGACCAGGGTGAATGTTCTGTTTTGGTGCTGCAAGACCTCAGTGCTGCATATGACCATGCTATGTTGATCGATAGACCCGACAGAGGGTTGGTGTGTCTGGAACAGCTCTTGCTTGGTTTTCTTTGTATCTGCCAAATAGGAATTTCACTGTATCCCTTTGTAATATTGTATCTTCACCTACTCCGCTCATGTGCGGTGTGCCCCGGGTCAATTTTGGGCCCTATCCTGTTTTCCCTTTACATGCTGCCCCTGGGGCACACAATCCGTCAGTTTGATTGTGTCTTTTACCACTGTTATACAGATGACACTCAACTGTATGTCTCAGTAAAGCCCAATGATCTTGGTAACATAATCACTCTGCATCGCTTTAAAAGACTAGATGGCGCACAATTTTCTACAGCTGAATTCCAATAAAACCGAGGCCCTTCTTGGTTCTTGGCCTGGATCACATAACTGACACAATCAGGTAGTGCCTTGGTCCATTGACACCTAATATCAAACATGCATCCAGAAAGCTGGGTGTAATTTTTTCATTTGACAAATATTGCCAAATTTTTTTATCTTCCCTTGATCTGGAGAAAATCATCCACAAGTCAAACCTCCATTGCCCATTCACAATTAGTGCAGAATTCTGCTGCAAGGCTACTGACAAGGACTGCTCGTGGGTCTAACATCTCTCCTATTTTGGCCTCCTTGCTTGTTATATTGGATTGACATCAAAATTCTTCTTATTTCATATACTGCTTTGCATGGCCAGGCTTCTTTATACATTAGAATAGCTGATGCCTTATACACGCGTAAGGCCTCTTAGATCTATTGATCAAGGTCTTTTGGTCATGCCTCTATCAAAACTAAAATCCAGTGGTAACTGTGCTTTTTCAGTTATGGCCCCCAAACTGTGGAATAGCCTTTCCTTTGATGTTAGATCTGCTAATACTGTTAACTGTTTGAAACAGTGTCAATTTGTTCTGTTCATATGTTTTTGTGAAGCACTTTGTAACTCCGGTTTTGAAAAGTGCAATATTAATAAAGATTTACTTACATACTTACGTACAGTACTTACTTATCTGAAATCACACAAGTACAAAGTTGGGGAGACAGAGAAACAGAAGAAACATTTCTTGAAAACATTGCTTATCCTTTTTAGAGGTTACGTTGACTGGTTGAACACATGGGTTGATCCTGTTAGTCAAAGCTACAGCTGTTCATTAATTAGCAACAATAATCCAACATGATGTATGAGGACATAATATAGCTGCTTTGGGTTTGTATTGGGTTTATGTTAGGGGCTGATTTTTTTTTCAGCTTCGTGAAAAGTCAACTTTGTCTGAAAGAAAACCGTACGTGTTGAATGTACACTAAATCTGTTGTGCCTTGTGAAGACCTCAATCATCTCATTCGGTAAATTGGTTCTATGGTGTTACTGAAAGAGAACCTAGACACTTTGAGTGCCCTGGCACCTCAGAAGGAAATGAAAGCCCCCATTTACCCACAAGGACCTAGTCACTGTGTAAACTACACGCTAAAGGGACAGACTGTGTGAAAAGATGGAGAAATGACAGTTTTGCATGTCTTGACAGACTTTTTGAGGTGTTTGTGAGAACATGTTTGTTAAGTGTAGACTACTCCTCAAAAAGCACACGAGCCAATATTTATATTTAGCCTGATGTACTGCATCCAGTGTGGATCTCCTGTGAATATCTGCCAAGTCACCCATAGTGTTAAATAATTAATACAAATGAGTTTATTACAGTTAAATAGCTTCAGATTTTTTTCCAGAACTTAGTAGTAAACCTGGGGTTAGGGGGAATAGTCTTGTTCTTTCTCATGCAAAACCTAAAGTATCAGCTTTGGTTGGTAAGCTTTGTGAGAGGATATTCATCTTGGAAGAAAGTCTTAAAATTAGTTTTCAAAAAGTTATTTATCTTCACTTTTCAGACAATGATTAAGATTTTCAGGTTTCATTTAAACTTTGGGGTGACCCACTCTGGATCAAACCCTGGGCATGCAACTCCCTAACTTCATCAACAAGACGGAGACAAAAAGATACAAATTTCTGCACGTATAAGCGAGTGAGGAGAATTATTGTCAGTGTGAAACACAGCAAGACGAAACTGAACACCTGACCATGAATCCGAAGAAAACATGAAACATGGCGGTAATTTGTTGCTGAAATGCCTTTAAAGGCATTAAAAGGACAACTAGGGGAAGGGCTCTGTTGAAAAGAAGAATGTGTGGCTGTGCTTGTGACCAAAGCTAACCACAAAATGTGTTTCATTAAAACTCAACTGGGCTTCTAAAAACACAGAACGAGGGAAAATTTAGTATGTGTATTCTCCTAGTATTAAGGGGGACATGTCTCTTGGATTCCTATCCATGCCTATGGGTCATACCGCTACAGATGAGTGTGTGGGTACTCAACGGGAATGCTGTATGGTTTTGTTCCTTGCGACCCCCAGCATGACCAGTTCCCCTCCACCACATCTGTCAAGCACATGGTCTGTACCGCAGGAGAGACAGGAGCCAATTGGAGCTCTTACTCCCTCAAGATGCTATCACAGCCAGGCATTTTGCGTCCATTCATACGCCTCTGGTCCTGATTAGCTTCCAGGGAGAGCCAGACCGAATCAAACAAAAAAAAGTCCACAGTATCAATTACACACAGTCTCTTCATAAACACCACTGGCTAAAAAGGCAAAATGAGTGTGAACCATCAATATGGATGATGAAGCAACGCAAAGTTCACCAAGATTGGCTTTCAGGTTGATATGGGCCGGTCTTCCCTGGAGTAATTTAGTTTAAATCATATTGATCAGTCAGGTGATTGATTGAGGATTGGTTTCATGACTACCTTTGTAGTGTGGTTATTTGTTTTGACTTCAATCTGTCATATAACGCCATGTATACTTGTGTAATCCTTCGTTCCTGTTATTTATAGCATGTAAGATCTAGGTCCCCTGAGGCTTTATTGGCTTAGGGGGCGGAGTTGAGCATTTGAGCACAGAGCACCAATAAAATGGCATTCTCACCATTTGTATTCTTGTTCAGAGGGAATACAGTATCATGGCTTTTCCAAAATAAAGTATGACCAGATGATCAGTAGAGGCAGGGACAGTATACTTTCCTGTATCTGCAAAGTTTGCATTCGTGTTCCATGAGAAAAGGGCTTTGAGTTGATAAAAACTCCCAGCAGACCCAATTCTTTCAAGTAGATTTATCAACCGAAAACAAATGTTGTTATATCTGCTGTACCACTGGAGAGAACGGACTTCCTGGTGTTCTCGATCTCCTCCTGTCTCACCACCTGAGAAATTCTCTGGTTTCAATTATACGTAAGCCTTGGGTCTCTCATTTCTCCACTGCGACTTTGTTCAAAATGAGATCAGACAGTCCCTGACCCAAACTTTGAGCACTCCCTTCTTCTTCCTCCTCCTCTTTTGTGGAGGCTGTTTGATGTCAAACTCTGTGAGGCGTCTTGCAGCAATCTGCAGGAATGAGAGGGTTTGACCAACATGGTTTTTTTTAAGGCTGATACTAATACCAATATGTATTATTGTCAGGATGGAAAAGCCTCTGAAACAGTGTTCACACAATGGAACACTGAATACACTGAACACTGAATAGATAGATAGATAAGAACACTATCAACAAAAAACAGAATATAAAAATATAAAAAGCAAGACAAAACACAAAAACCAAGATAATAATAATAACTCCTGGGTGCTTTTGGGTGTGTATTTTGGGTCATCGTCCTGCTGGGGGATCCGTGACCTTCGATTGACACCCAGTTTGCTGACACCGAGTAGCACATTTCATGGGGGGGATGTTCATTTGTGAAGAAAGATTATTTTTTGCCTTTATTTGGACAGTCAATAGCGGAGAGAGAGAGACAGGAAATATTGGGTGAGAGAGGAGGGATGAAATGTGACAAAGGTCCCAGATCGGATTCGAACCCGGGACATTGATATTCAAAGGGCCTTATTTCTCCTGTCTACTAAGCATATGAGGAATAAAATAATCTAAATTGACATCAACTAAATTATAAAGAATTCTGTCTGGTGTTAATAATAACTGCTTATTTACATTTACATTCTTGCCCATTCACAGTAAAGTCTCTTAATTCAACCCTCATTTAAGTAAGTAAGTAACTATTATAAACTTTAGCCACTGTCCACAATGCTAAATTGCAGCAATTAGAAAACAACTAGATCTGTGGTCTCAAGTGTTTTGCTTCAAGCTTCTACCATATTATACAACACCACTACTGTCATCCTACATTTAGGGGTTCATTGTATGTTGTTTTTTTTCCCCCAGCGGTAAGTGGGACTTGTGTTTTGCTTTTTTCCCCAGTTCCCCTGGATGTCATGGTGCTTGAGCTCTGTTTGCAGATGGTTTAATCACGTTGACTTTTAATGCTATTTGAGCATTTCAGTCAAGCCCATATTAAACAGTCTTGTCTATTAGAATTAGTGGATACATTTATTATAATTAGTGTTTTCTCTCATTTTCGGTTTTGTGGAAGTATAAGAAAGTACACATTCTTGCAATGAAAATCATCTGCTAGACATAAAAACTGAATGGCACTAACTTCAAAGCCTCCTCCAATGAAGAATACTCCTCCCCACATCTCCCTCACCCAAGGATTTTTGTAGAGTTGGAAGGGAAAAAGGCAATGTGGCAAATCAAAAGGAGGACCCGGGTTATAAAAGTGAGGGGTATTTTTGTAATTTCCTTTCTATCGGCCAAAGATGGTGTGTAAAGTGAGCTGTAAAAAAAAAAGAAAGTCTCCTCAGACACAATGAGACTGTGACCCATGGTGGTTCAAGGTAAAAGTCCCATGGCAGTATAGCGGTGTGCGTCTTGAGCTGCCGGTCTACACCCTCTTAATAGTCGAGCCCACAGCTGTACAGTGAGGCTGTTGTCATTCAAGGGCCCTAAAAAGTAAGAGCCCCCTCAGGGCTTGGTCAACATTGTCTGAGGTAAATTACTCCTCAGCTTCCTGCCTGTGACACAACACTCCTATTAGCTTTTAGTGCTTGTGCAAGCCCCCCCTCGCTGCCCTTCCAAGAATTGCAAAAGAACAAAGTGCAAAGGGGGTAAAAGGAAAAAGGCTAAAATCAATATTACACAAATTATCTTTTTCACTGCTCTGAATTTGAACATTGCCCCCATTGTGGATGCCTCCAGTATTGGAATAAAAACTATTTTATTCCTGATTATCCTCATTGTTTAGAATATTTCAAGCTTTTAATATTTGAAATCTGTTTTGCTTTTGTGATTATTATGCCATACTGCTCCTTTAAACCATTAAATAGTCTTTTAGAAATGTTTTTAAAAACTAATGTTCTATAAATCTTTTACAGATCTGGAAGCATGGACTCCAGTTTTAGCCAAGGAGCTATCAAGAAATCCCCTTGTAAAAGTGGCGACCTGTCATTAGTTGCTATTTTTGGACACATTGAGTCTAAGCTTAGCCTCACTGGGTTCATTTATCCAGCCAAATGAGTAAAGTGAATTTCCAGGGCGACGAGTTTACCTTCCATTAATACTGACGTAAGCCATTCAATTGTACATGTGCTTCCCAAATTGTTAAACTCTTAAAGAAAATATGTATCTGACGTACAAGCCTGCAAGTTTGATGCCATTATAAGATTGTACTAATGCAAAAGAAGAAGAAGTGTAGTTCAGTTCATTTCCAGGTCAGCACGCTGACAAGCTATGGATGGTTTAGAATGTAATGCTTAGCCTATTGGCCCGGAACAGATGGAGAGAGATTCCCATGAGGGCCGAAGCATATGAAAGAATTATTATTCAGCAATCAGTGTCCAGCAACCTGCAGCTACTTTTTCCTAGTGTGTGGGGGACACAACTCAAACACTTTTACAAATAACGCTAACAGTAACTCCATTTGTATAGCACTGCTCTTAACAAAATTACAGTGCTCTAAAATAAGGAGGAAGCCAAGCTTTAAAAAAAAACTCAACTAACACACTGGAAAGACTTGCACTGCTGATTCTATTAAGGCCTAATCAGCACAAGACTAAAGCCTAGGTGACACTATATGATTTTAATGCCGATTTTAAGGCCGACTGGTCATTGCAGATTATCCTGTAGTGTGAACTGGCTTGAGAAAGTGAGGAATCATTCCAAAGACATTTTCCATATCTGCCTATTCCTATTTGGTCACGGAAGGGAGGCTATAGTCTATCCCAGCACGCATTGGGCAGAAGACAGGGAAACACCCTGGACAGGTCACCAGTCCATGTTTTTCTATGTGTTCGCAGGGTGGGATCCCTCCTCTTTGTTTGTGTGTGACACCCCCATCTTTGCCTTATCGCGTAGTGTGAACTGGCATTGGCAGGCAAGACTTGACCTAGGTTTAAGTAACAGTAATATTATCATTATCAATTATCATTGATTTAACAGCCAACAGTTCAGTGGTTTCTAAGTGTACCGCCATTTACTGCCAAGGTTCGAATGAGAATTAAATCCAGAGAGTTGTTTAGTCTCCTCAAAAACTCATTTATATAATTTTCTCACTTTTGGAGAAAGTTGTTCAAGCCTTCATTTAATCTCATATTGACCAGTTTATAACTGTATTCTTCCCTCAACCATAAAGCTCTTGATTGTCTGCAAGTCGTTCAGAAAGAAGCAGCTAGATTTTTAACTTGATTGGTTTGCAATTGAAGTTATAATTGATTTTAAGAATTTGTTGAAAACCAAGTGACCAAGTAGTAGTAGTAGTGGTAGTAGTGGCAGTAGTAGTAGTAGTAGTAGTAGCTGTAGTAGTACTAGCAGTAGTAGTAGTAGTAGCGGTAGTAGTAATAGCAGTAGTAGTAGTAGTAGTAGTAGTGGCAGTAGTAGTAGTGGTAGTACTATAAAAGTAGTAGTTGTAGTAGTAGTAGTAGTAGTGGCAGTAGTAGAAGTGGTAGTAGTAGTGTAGTAGTAGTATAGTATAGTAGTAGTATAGTAGTTGTTGTAGTTGTTGTAGTAGTAATAGTAGTTATTGCTGTCATCATGGCATTGCCATTTTGTTGTTTGTTAATCCAACATTCGTTGCTGAGTAGGCCTTGATGGAACCAACAGTAGAAGTTCTCCCTTTATTATAGCCGATTGCTTGATAATGTACTGATATTTTGTTATTATTTGCATAGCACTTTTCTTAAAGTTATTCATATTTGACATCTAGCAGTGATTCAGCCATCAATGTCAGTCAAGTCAAGTTCAAGAGAACAGCTACTGGTATTTTTTTAAATATCACATCATATGTTGCCACATGTTTACCCTAGGAATATGAGGCTCAAACCTGTAATCTTCCTTTTCAACCCCTTAATCGTGACAAGCCCAGCTCACAAGTTCTACCTCCTGCAAAAATGGCACATTTCAGCATGCATGAACAGTATGCCTAAACAAGTGAAAAAAGAAAGACATGGCTTGCGAGATTGAGAATTCAAGGGGATTTACAGGCTTGCAGCAGAGCAAATACGCTAAATAAATTGGTCTTAAAGCAGGCTTAATGATAACACAAGAGTCACATTTGCAGGCATCCGAGTATACCATGTGAGGTAACTGGCATAACTTTGTGCTGATATTCAATATCTTTAAATTTGACCATTTTCACCCAATAAAATAAATCCAAAGAATTCCAAGGATTCAGTGCTTCCCCCAGAATTATATTCTTGTCCTGGGAGGAAAAACCTCTTGAACAGCATTGAGACCACCATGGGACACTAAAACATCGAAACCCAGACTAGTGAAATTATTTTAGGGTCAGCAGCTCTTTAAGGCAGGGAGACCCACCCACTTATTCAATGGTAGGAGAAACTCTGGAATACATTACTTTAAATTAATTGACAAAAGACAGTATTGAGCAATTGCAAGAAGAAATAAAATGTGCAAAGAGGCTCTATGATGCTGTGGTCAGGGAGGAACATCCATTATATTGGTGGTTGACAGCATGCCTGTCCAATATCCGCTAGTAAGTGGAAGCAAAAAGATCACCGTAGATCTAACGTCTGCCTCTGTTTGACACTTTTGTCCAGTTATCATGCCACTGAACCACAGTTCCCTTAACCCTTCTTTGGGTTCTGTTTAACTTTCCCATCGATTTTTATTGTTTTTTGCCCCCAGCTAATTACCGTGTGAGAGACGACTGTCAGCAACCTTTGAAATTACAGCCCATAACCTCGCCTACGCTGTACAATACGAGCATGCAACTTTTAAGACTCGCTGCTCACAGCTGATCTCCATTATTGAGCGGCGTTGAAGAATGAATGGATGCGTTCGCCACAGTAGCGAGGTTTCAGATTTGGGGCCCTTTGGAAGAGGTGGGTCGGAAATGGTGTAAATGCCATGCGGTGTAGCATAAGCAGTCCTAAAGGAAAGGGAATGTTTGGTTTTCAGCACGCCTGTCATATGCGATCAAGCTTATTCGACGTCCAACATCTCTCAGATATATAATAAACACGTTTTTTGGGGGTTTGGGGTCATGACGATTCAAATTATGCAACAGAAAGAGCTGCATTTGAAAACGCAGTCATTGCCAAGCGTAATTATATTAATATCTATATTCTGTTTGTGTGAATTTGCGCCCCTTGTGTGAATTTGCGGGGGCTCTACACCCCCATGGTTTTCAGATAACTGCCAAAGCATGAAAAAAAAAGCCCACAGACAATGTAAAGGAGCTGAATTGTGATTAAACACCAACCTGCAAAACCCATAAATATGTTTGAAAGTGGACACTTGGGTTAGAAAACAACTGGAACGCCGCCCGCATCTCTTAATACATCCACATTCCATTCCTGTGACACGACACTGTGTTTTTATGTATTTGCGGTGATAGATTGAGACACATTGAGAATAATAACCTTTTCCAGAGCGATATTTTATACAGCACTTGAGCCGTGCTAGCGATGTTTGGCTTGTAACTGAAGGTGAACGTTAGTAATTAAGAGGCTAACAGCACCCTCTGCACTGCTACCAAGTGAAAATGTCTCAGTCGGGAATTAGGTTTCTGTATTTTCACAGTTTCTGACAATGACTACCCTTTTCAGAATGAAGCACCAAGGTAGAGTTTCTAGTGGGGCATCACCTGAGGAGCTCTAAGCTAAAAGTGGCATATAACCGATCATTTATACCCCAGTATTTCCACTATATATACTCTCTTCAAGAGCTTACATTGGTCAGCAGTGAGCATTTAAGACCACATGCATGTTTTCCTCCTCTCAAGAAGAATCCAATGTGTCTACGTCTCTTTCTGCCAGTATTGAGAGAGATGCCAAACTTGCATTGCGCTGGCCTGTAAACACAATTTGAAACCTCGGGCCGACATCTGTTTCATTTCACACTGTTAACTGGATGATCACTTTTGGTCTGGATATTGGCCAGAACTCAACAAACGATCAAGAAAGTGATTCTCCAAATGCTTCTTCGCTTTCAGCAGCCTAGAAAAAGTTTCACCTGGAGTTGCGCATTGACCTTTATTGATAGATTTGGAGGAAGGTGCAAATAAATTTCAAAATATCGTGACAGAAATATTAATACTGATTGAATCTTGTATCTTGTATAGAAACATTGTTTTAGCTGCTGGAAACTGAAAATGGAAACTATCTACTAACTATCCAACTAACCACTTGCTAAACAAAGAAACTCCATTTTTCATTTTAAAGGTGTAATATTTAGATTGGATTACATATTAATCTCAGTGAGAGATTTAAAGTTTTTTTTATGGCATTTCTGCTTTATTAGACAGTTCATAATGAAAAGAGACCGAAAACATGGGAGACAGGGGTGGAAATAACAAGTGACAAAAGTTCCAGGCCAGTTTCAAGATTCAAAACCATTTACACGGCAGGCGTCGTAGCCACCTGAACCACCAGGACAGTCCAGAAGTTACCCTTTTTGGAGAATTTCACCCCTGATGACAGATGATTTTTTCTGTAAAATTAAAAGTGTCTTTTAATTTTATTGTAATTAACAAATTTTTCCCCTCTGAAAAGTAACACAAAGCTGTGTCGAGATGTCTATTGATATTCAGCCAAATAACAAACAGATTTGGAATTTGTTCACTTTCATTGACTGACTAATGAAATAAATAAATATGTGGTCTTTCCTAAAATAACTGGAACAGGACTATAAAATATTATAGACTGTATGGATAAATGTAAAGATAAATGGGCAACACATAATGCATTGGCAACAGAGAATGATTAAGATTGTTTTCTTTTACTTTTTCATATAAATTCTGATTATTTATAGTTTTGTGTCTCCCATCCCCAACCTGGACTTTTTACTCTTTTTTAACACCTTACTCCCCATCCTACTGTCTGTTCTGTCCCATTGACATGCTATCTCTAGGCATTAAATACCACCAGCAAAACAGCAGATTATGGCTTAGTGAATCACATGTCATTGCACTACAAACTGACACCGCAGGTTTAAAGCCCAAAGGGTTGGAACCACAAACCCTTCCATATTGTATATGCACAAAATGCTTGTCATCCTGGTTTGGTACATCAGAGTCCTTGCATTTTGTTGAGCACAAAAAAATCTGCGGTACCTGTGCATACAATTTAGTACATCCGAGCCTCGGTGTCATGACCTTGGAATTTGTGCGATGTTTGGAGTTCTGGTTAGGCCGTTTAAAGGTTGTTGGCTGGTGGTTTTGCACAAATGGAGTGAAAATGTTTTTTAAGACTCTTGAGGTAAGGGAAAGGCACAGAACAAACTCCACATGTCCTACAGAGGTGACCAAATGGGTTAGTGTGGGGGGGAGGAAAAATCAAAAGAATCAGCGCTTCCTTTTCTCACCTCCCCCTTCTTAGGCAATTTTGTGACCACATAAAATATTACACCACATTAACTGGTAAATACAAATTTTGACAGAATCCTTTCTCTGCAGGTCCTTCAGGAAAGTCTTGATGCTAGATGACATTAAAATGGGGCTCAACATCTTCAAACCATAGGCTCCGTTGGTTTGGAAATTAGAGGCATGACACAGCAGCAGCTCATTATGTCAGCATCTTGGACAAACGGATAAAGTTATTTTTGGCTTTTGTTCAGTGGCTCTGTCTCGTGACCTAATATGGGCTGCGAGCAGGACTGGAGGTAAAACGGAGCTCAGGCACTTCAGCTGTCAGTTTGGGACATTAGCATTAGGTATGTATACATATTGAAATCCTAAAGTAGCATATTTGAGGCTTTTTAACTTCAGGCGCGACCATATATAGTACTTAATAATGTAGTGTAATAGTGTTTGAGCTTTATTTCACAGTGCAGGCTTTGTGTCACTGAGGTTTTCCAAATGCCACTGCCAAGCTCTTGAGTTGATCAGAGCAAATCCCATCACATAACTCATGTCTTCTTGTATTTTTTTTTGTTTGTTTTGTTTTGTTCAAGAGATTCAATTATGCTGAGTTATCTTTCAGCTAACATCCAAAACTGCCCATGAAGAAACAACTGAATTAAATTATCTTAACATTTTAATCAGTTTACTGGCCGTATCAATTGTGTTTGCTCTCCATTGTGCACTCTTGGATGCATGAATGGATATGAAATACGGGTAGCGATTGACCCCCATATCGGTTCATCGTAAAGCATAACATACATTTGCAATATGTACAGGGCAGGCTGTAATAAACAGTAGACAGTAGCTGTATGCATTCATTGGATATTGTCATAAAATCTGGCTGTACCTGCCATCTCTGTCTCTATATTCAATGGCTTTTTCATTTCACTGCACATCCTGTATGCGTATGTGACAAATAAAGTTCTTGACTTGACTTGACTTGACTTGGAGAGAGGGAGGGAGGGGAGGACTGATGCTCTGCGGTGATTTCCAGAAGCCCTCAGCTCTCTGGTTAAAAGGAGGAAATGGTTGGGATGTCTTCCAGACATTGGGGAAACATTCCTAAACCCCTCAGCAGCGCTGCTCTTTCCTCACACTGATGAACAAGCAGAAAATAAATTATTCTGGACGCTGATCTCTCCACGTCGGAATCAAGGTTTTAAGAGGCAGCAGACCTGACCTGACTTTTCAGTCTGTAAGAGGTTGTCGCTCTTGTACTTTGAACCCAAACAAGGCTGACCTCAGTAATAACTCTCAGCGGTGATCCTCACTGGCCAAATAGGTTCTTCATATATCTGAGCAGATGATATATTTAATCATTTGGTCATA
Source organism: Monocentris japonica (assembly GCA_900323365.1). NCBI lineage: Eukaryota > Metazoa > Chordata > Actinopteri > Trachichthyiformes > Monocentridae > Monocentris > Monocentris japonica. The sequence goes on from OOFE01028673.1 coordinate 24,834, forward strand.
TTAGACCTGCAGTAATAAGATTAACTGAACTGTACGTTCAGTGCAAGATTTCAAGGTTTCAAGCACTGCAGGTGCTGGAACCCTATTCTTTTTGTTTAAGATTTTTCTTCTTCTTTTGCCTTAACATGATCTCTAGCTCAGTGACTGTAAGTCCTAGCAACAAAATTTGGTGGATAGGTTTCATATCTCCCCAACTACTCACGTAAAAATACACTGATCGGCCAGATGATGGTGCCGCCAAACGCAACTTAGTTTTAGCCAATATCTCTTGTATGATGTAGAATAAAATTTGTATAACTCTGATTCCTTGGCTCAAGACAAATCCATTGCACACTCTGGTTTTCATCTCTGCCATGCAAGTTTTTTCTGCCATTTCTGAATTTTAGGCAAAAACTGTTTTTTTTGCTATTCTCCCACAAAGATGATCAAATCGCCATGAAAGTTTGCACACAACATATTCCTAGATTGGGGTAATTACACATTCATTTTTCCATACCAGCTTAGTCTTATTCCTGCCATCACCGGGCGAATGTATATTGACAGACTAGCACACTATTCTCTACTCTCAGTCACCGCTATGGGCAAACTCCACACAAACCTTTGAAAATCCAAACCACTGAGACTGAGTCACAAACGAAGTTGAGTTATTTATTACTCGTGCAACGTTGACTCAGTCTCCACCAAACTGCACACACTCATGGCTATTCCAGAGAATTTTCATACACATAACAATTTGGCCAAGACACACAAATGTAGGCGACAGCGAAGATTTTTAATTTTTTTTTACCTGAGTAGAGCATTCAAACGTCACATATTTGCAAAGAGGTTCTAAAGTGTGTCATATCATATTTGGTTGTGCTCTATAATGTTGCTGTGAGGACAAATTGTTTCGCTTGCATCAACATGACTCGACACCTCATGACGCCTCATTGTATCTACATCAGTTATGAGTATGACATCATGGTACAAGATGCCACCCCAACACCCTCAGTCACGATATGTCATCACCCCAGTTAAGGCTTTTTAGAAAAGATTATGGTGCAGTGCATAACATCCTCCAGAGAGAACTTTCATGATCCCTTAATTTATATGGAATATCTGAGGGACTTTGGCTGTTTTACTGCATTGTAATTACGCTTGGCACAAAAACACACCACATTATTGAAAATCGAAGGCCTAACCATTACACGTTGAGCACTTCTGGGGTCTCCTGAGTCAACTCCTCCACATCTGAGCGGAGAGGGTTTGCCCTTGGTCTCTGTTGTGATTAAGGCTGTTGTAATGCAGAGTTGCGAGAAGCTTGGTTGATGAATTGCTCTGTTCTGACAGTGTGGGGCAAGGCAAGAGCCTCTGTTTGAAGTCTGCAGCTGCAACGTTTTGTATGTATTTTTGGACTTTTATGACATGGCATCATTTTGATGAGTTAACATGGCTAGCAAGTGCTAATTAGGTAGCATTCATGGGAAATAAACCGTCAACCTCAACTATGGCTCCAACCTCCACGTTTTTGTGAACTTTATTCCTCTTAGTCTTATAGAACACTACTCAACCATTTTGCCCGGCAGAACTGTTATTCATGAAACCTAATCACATTGGTAGGGAAACAGGAAAGTGCGGGAATCTGATTGGCTGTTGATAGCCGATGACACCGGCTGAGTTTACCCACTTGCTCACTTGTTGATTGTGCAGTGTGAACGCATTGTTAGTTCACGCTTCTCTCCTAACCAAGTTCTTTACAAACAAGGTAAAACTGTACCCCATGATCAAATTTCCCCAAGAAAGTCACACGTTCAACTACACAGACCTTCATAGACTAAACAAGGGGCTAACCAAGCTTTGTTGAGTTGAATTTGAAAGTACTTTGTGCATTGTACATTATTCCGGTGTTTCTATGAGTCAACAACCAATCAGAGCTCTGTAACACTCTGGATAGTTTTGAACAGAGATCCCATGTAATTGTCACTGAAAAATTCTACAAATGTTCCAAAACTGGAACATTTGTAGAATGAGAAGCATTTGGAGGTTTGGAAAATATTGTCCTGACCTGCAAATAAACATCTTCTTCTGACTGTAAAATTTCGGTTGAACTGGTCCGTCATAAGGGTGGTCCGAGCGTCTGGCAGTAATCTTAATAGATTGGTTCCTGTGTGCACTTTTACACAGTCTGCCTGACTTGTACATTAGTCACGACTGGTTTGCTGTACATTATTAGGAGAATTGGAGTCCACTTTCAAAATGTCATGAGTCATATTTTCATAAATCTGCTGTAATTTGGCCTCAAGTGTCATTTTTCTCATTTTGGGGTGTGTCGCATTTCATACTTTTTATGTTTCCCACCACAACTTGATTTGCTCAAGATGTCACAAACGGCCTTCCTTTGCAACGACCAATTTATAGGAATTACTGTATGATAACTTTAATCCCAACTCTAATCCCATGCATGATTGCATTTAATGATTGGTTATTGACTGCCTCCTACCACAGATTGGGCATTTTTTGTACCGTGCATCTGTATTTCATGGTGTTAACAGAAACTGAGAGGACTGACATCAGTTTGCAGCGCACCATTAAGGGCACTACTAAGGTAGCAATGTGTTTCGATTAGTTTTGTATCTATCATTCATTAATACACAGGACAAGATGTTACTATCCCTTGTGCCATAAACCAAGGTAAACACTTGTAGAAGCCCAATTCAGATTAGAAAAACAAAACAAGCGAGTGATATAACCACCATCAGATGCAACACCATAGCAGACATCAGGCTACACCTTCATAGATCTACAGAGTCATTCCTCGATGGCACCATTCACCAGTTACCTACCCTAGCCAACAGTGGTATGCGGCATGTCATTGGGGTTATCAAGTGGGCACATATATATATACAGTGGCTATGAAATGTCCTCAAATTTTCTATTTTTCATTGCTTTAGAGCCAGAAATGACAACCCATTAAATTTTTCACTTTAATTTAGTAGTAACCAGAAAAAAACAAAAAACTACTCATTTCTGTATTTAAATAGAAATCTATAAATGTGCACATCCTTCAATTAAGTTGCTCGAAGCAGCTTTTGCTTTGATAACAGCAGTAAGTCTGTCTCTAAGATAGTTTTTGTTTTCTAGTTTTTAGAAATTTTCTTTTTAGGAATTGTCTTCATTGTTAAAAATGTACCCTTTGTTCAATGGGTTTTATTTTATTTTAATGCCTCAAAGCAATAAAAACTACAACATTTGAAAGGGTGTGTAGACTTTTGATATCCACAGTAGCATGCACTGAACATTGTCATGGGTCACTCATTCTGGAAAAGGACTTGCTTGTATCTTGGTAACTGACAATGTTTCATACATATACATTTATTTTGAAATTACTTTTTGAGAAAGGCCTACAATGAGTAAAGACTTCATTTGACTTCATTATTGAGTCAGGAGCTGAACTGCTGCTCTCTTAATATCGAGAATTGGAGATTTAAGGTAATTCGTAGAATAACTTAGAATAAATTCTTGGAATAAATTGCTTTTTAAAGATGAAACTTGACACGATGAAAAGACTCAACAAGGTTTACATTCATTGTCTAATTGGAACTGAGGCTACCCCTGGCTCATAATTTATGAAACAGCGCCCATAGAGTGACACTTTATTTAAACTCTTACTGTTAACTAAGCAAGTCATGATGGTTTTTGTTCCGATCTATTTTCTCTGAACTTTTCACCTCGCCTGAAAAAGGTAGATGTGCCGTATTGCTTTCACTTATCCTAGTCCCATTCAGGTCTAGTTTCAGCATGTCTAAAGGAAGGGGCTTTGGGGGGGGTTTCTGGATTGTTGATGTCAGCTGGTTTCATACATTAATACCACTGTTGGTGCAGCGAATACATTTGCTGAGGGACGTTGACCACAGCGGACAGTTTGAACTTTTCAAGGAAAGTTATCTAACTGAATTACAAATTGCACAAATGAATACCAAAACTAGTTGAAATCAGCAAGCAAGGAAATGGAAAAGATATTCTCAGAAACAGAATGAAATTCTGTATTTAGATGTGACATTTAAGTGCCCTGTTAGTCCTCAACAAGCTTGCCTCCAGCTGCCCAGTTTCATTCAATTTAATCCCTTTATTTTATAGCTTTGGCAAAAACAACCCGGTCTGAATGGCCCTCTAAAGGGGCGAATTGAGCGTTAACAAGCTGTTACATTTCGGGGTAGGCCAGGAGGTCTGCTCTTCAGCCTCGCGTTGGCTAGCCTGTGTTTTGTCCTCCATCTCCTTTCCATCTTTTCTTTGCCGCAGAAGCAAAGCTCTCTGTGTTGCTGGCAGTAGAAGAGCATGTTGAAAAACAGAGACTCGTCCGTGAAAAAGGGGGCTGTGATTTGGACGCTGCCCGAGCCCAATAATCAGATCAGCTCGTCTCACGCTGGGCTCAAGGTCTCAACACTGGAGCTTCTGTTAAAATATTGCTGTCCTCTCAGGACGAGGGTCTCCATCAATTTGCTCTTTCTCTTTCTCTTCCTCTCTTTTTCTGCGGGTCTCTCTCAGATCTTTCTATAGTATGGATTGAGAAATGAGTGTGCTACCTGGTTGCTGGTTGTTACAAAGGCCTTGTTCATCGATAAAGGCCTTACGGTGCTCAACATCATTGAATGGCCATTAGATATTAATGTATTTAATGGAAGGTTTGTATTGCACAGGGCCCTTGAGTTAGGTGTCCAAAGGGACTCTCAGAAAACAGTCAAAGAAATCAAAATGGAATGTGCATAAAAGTTCCGATGTTATATTTTAAGGCAGGACCTCCAACTAGACTCACATTACGTCACATACACCCCGATGAGATTTAGTCCCAGGGACCCATATGGGAAAATTTTAGTTGTTGAGGTAGTGTTGAGTTGGGGAGATGATAGAGAGTGAAATCTACACTTACAATAGTCATTCTTATACATTCAATAATTGGGATAACTAACTAAATTATTTTATAGTGAAACTAAACTATTGCTCATTCTGCCAGGGACCCAAAAGCAACACCCACGGAGTCCCCAGACCACTGTTTTAAAGAATAGTAATAGTAATTGAAGAGAACTCAGGATGTTTAGCACATTTGTCTGAATTGGAATTCTAAGTACCTGTGAGTGTTTGGGCCACTTTAGCGGATTTTGAGGGGGAAAGCTGAAGCATGTTGCTATCTGAGCAGCTGTTTGCTCTGAAATAATTATAAGTTCCCTTGCTGCTTCATTCATCATGCTTTCATTCTGTTACTCCCTCAGGACACTCAAGACTTTCTTATACTAACTTTCAGATTCTCACCCAAGCCTACAGCCTAAAGTGTCAGCTTCTGTCTAGAAACGGCATTTTTGAATATACTAATTATTAGTTATTCTCAACAGTAGTTACTCTAAACAAGACGTTCAGGGAATTAGATTTACATTGACTGGAAAAGTAATAAAAATAAATTAATTAGTAATATTTCTCTTGTCACTTGCTTAGTAATAGCAACTTATAGGACTACTATAAAACAATATTCCAGTCAAGCTAATGTGCCATGGTACGTGTGGAAAACCTGAGAGGCCTTTCCTCCTCAGGTACACTTTTCAACATGACTTCATCATAGCATGAGAGTAAAACCATTCCTGTCCAGACACAAAGCTGAAATATAAAAAAACAAACTAAAATATAATTTAATTAAAAGGGTAACAAACATGCAAGACATGCAAAAATGGTAGCTAATCTTCTAGTTAGCAGTTCTTCCTGCTATCCCTCCAAACGTGACGAGAACAGCTGTTTTGACAGCAGATCTAAATGAATGTCATGTTCTTAAATTACATGAAATGAAGCTTACTAGAGAATGTATTGTAATTAAGTTAAAAAAATGACCTCAGAGATGATTCATAGTCAGCAGGTGTTGATAATGCAAACTCCCAGCACCTCTCACTGCCTCTCGGGACTTTCAGTGTTCATTGTTGTTAGGAAATAAGATGTTGTTGACTGATTCCCTTCATCTTCATCATCATTTCTTTTTACTTTCTGCGATAAAAATCATAAGGGGGTAATTATTTATTTATGTTGAGGTATTTATCAAGCATCTGTAGTACTTTCCAGTGGCAGCTGGTGACTTGAAAAAGTGGGGAGGACACGGCCATGTATATTGTGCTGTAAAAGGGACTAGTAAGTGACACGAGAGAATGTATTTTGAGGGAATCTTATGCAAATAAAGCTTTTGAATATTAGGAGAGCTTGGACTCTGGGGGCATTCATCTCTCGTGTCAAAATCTGTGGTCAGAGTTTAATCTGGAACACTTTTGAGGCATTTCCAGCTAGGGTTGGTTGTGTCCTCGCTCGCTATAAAGCACAGACTACACATGTTGCACATGTCCTCAGGCTTCAGAGGAAATATTGTTTGTGTCATCTTAGCTGCGTTGTTGTCATTTGCCTTTGGCATGTCTAATAAAATTGTGTATGCCTCTTTGTCGGAGCAAAAAACTATGTTTCCTGCACAGCTGTATTGTTAATGAACTGACTTGTTGAAGACTACTTTCTGCTATGTCTCTCTATCTCTTTTTCGCAATATTTCTTTATGATTTTGTGTATGTTTTTTTTTTTTCTCTCTGGCTGTTTCTGCAGCTGATCCAGGTCTATCAGTGGATTCAGAGGGTCTGGCTGAGGCTCAGAGTGGAGCTGCACCTACAGCTGAAGGTAATACAAATCCTCCTCACTTTGGTTCTTTCCAAAACCTTATCAGTGTGTACAGTTGTAAATTAGCAGCTTGACAAACTGGCTGATCAATGGGTTTTCTCATCTCCATTTGAAGATGAGCATCTTTAAGTGTTAATCCTTGACCTCCGAGGGGTAAATGCTACTGGACACATTGTACATTCTTTAAGAAAATATATTATATAAAATAAATAATTAGAGGTTATTGTATAGGTTAAGAAGATGTTGTGTACTAATATTCAGCAAGTTATCTCAAAAAATGAATTTCTGGCAATATTTAGATTTCTTGTCTTGTTAACAATTGCAGTCAATGGGAATTAGTCAAACTTACGGATAATTTAAAAAATATTCACATTTTGTCCAGGTGAACAATATCAATTGTCAGCATTTTATCTTAAGAATTAAGCAGTTCATTTAAAAATCCTTAAAAGTCCTCATGTTCTGCCCCTGGTGGTTAGTTTCTAAACTCTTGTTCATAATGCTGAACAACATGAAGGGTAACCTGTTTCTCAAAGGTTTTCTTATTCAGTTCATGGCTGCTTATGGTCCCATAACCAGCTACTGGAAACATAAACATAACTTACCTGTGCCTCATGATTTGCAGCCATCGCACTGACCGCGGCACTTTTACTTGCTGCACAGTTCAGATGTAGCAGCGACAAGCCTTGTTTTGTTTACAACTGTTACTTTTTCAACTCAAAAAATATTGACCCCGTTTTGATCCCATAAAAGAGGCCTTACTGCACCATTACCGACTGGCCAGCTCTGGTACTACAACTTGGTTACCAGAATTACCTAGGCACTGGCATCAGAAGATTGATTTACGGGGGGCTTTGTTATAGTCAATGAATAATCACCTCATTCTATGACATATTTCAGAACTGAAACCATACAGCTAGTAGTTTCCTTGAAGTTATCTGTAATGTATTAGACCAGAGGTGGGCAGAAGTGACGTCAGCTTCGGCTAACTACAGTTGTGGTCAAAAGTTTGCATACACTTGTAAAGAACATGTATATCATGGCAGTCTTGAGTTTTCAATGATTTCTACAACTCTTATTTTTCTATGATGGAATGATTGGAGCACATACTTCTTTGTCACAAAAAACATTCATGAATTTTGGTTCTTTCATAAATTTATTATAGGTCTTCTGGAAATATGACAAAAACTGCTGGGTCAAAAATATACATACAGCAACTTCAATCAGTTTTGGTGATGTAGAAAGTTTTTCAATCAAATTTGCTTTGTGGCATGGCCTCTTAACTTCTTGTGAGTGATTACGATTGACTACAGCTGGTGACTTCTCTGAGCAAATTTAAATAGGGCCCGTTTGATATACTCAGACTCAGCCACAAACGCTACAATAGGAAAGTCTAAGGAGCTCAGCACAGATCTTAAAAAGCGGATCATTGACTTGAGCAAGTCAGGAAAGTCACTTGGAGCCATTTCAAAGCAGCTACAGGTCCCAAAATCAACTGTGCCATGCACTTTATACTTAAACAACAGTTGTTTGCACAGTTGATTTTGGGACCTGTAGCTGCTTTGAAAGGGCTCCAAGTGACTTTCCTGACTTGTTGAAATCAATGATCCGCTTTTTCAGATCCGTGCTGAACTCCTTAGACTTTCCCATTGTAGTGTTTGTGGCTGAGTCTGAGTGTATCAAAC
>OOFE01028674.1:8063-19863 GCA_900323365.1 Monocentris japonica
GAGGATGTGACATCTAATCCATCAGTGACGTCTCAGCAGGATAATCTCAGTTGTATCGTGAAGTGTGTGAAAGCACATCCTGGCCGAATCGTGTAGTGTGAGCGTATTTATGACGGATGCAATGTGTTTTCCAAATCAGTAAGTCTTCCCTGCTGTCCCACCGGGCCAGAAGAAGAGTTCATTCAGTTGTTTAATACCCCCCCCCCCTCCAGATCCGAGGGATGAGCATTGACCAGGCCATCGCACAACTGGAGTTCAACGACAAGAAAGGAGCCAAGATCATGAAAGAGGTTGGTTGCAGTCTGTCTGGCCTCACAGGTTCCCCTGATTTCTGGCTTAGGCTTGTGTGTATTTGACACCAGGGTCTGAATGTAACTGAGGCTCGGGGGGGAAAAATGTCGTTGAAAGTCCAGAAAATACCTGTGAAATGAAAAATGAAGGTGCAAAAATGCCATCGGTTTTTACATTTTCACCCTGAAGCTGTTTTCGATCAAAAACAAACAACTGAGTACACAGCCTGGAGCAGTAGAAAATGTTGGCAGTAGAAGAAAACGCACACAAACCACTGAGTCAACAAAAAATAAAACAACCAAGACCATAAACAACAGAGGGGTAGTGATCATAGTTTACTCTTTCCACCTTGTTGTTTCCACTTTCTGGAGCTGCCCAGTACAACCAGTCACGCCTCAGCGGTAGCTTTCTCCCGTTCAACGTTGTTTTGTTTTCAACCTGCTTTGTGCTCCACTTCACCATCTTCAAGATTCATGGAAGACTCTTCCTCTTTCCCCCCCCAGGTCCTGGTGGAAGCCCAGGAGATGGCGGTCAGGAATCACAACGTGGAGTACAAGTCCAACCTGTATGTAGGTACGTGTCAGCAGCACTTGTGAGATTTCTGCTGCCTCATAGCACAAAATGATATATCTGCAGGGGTTGATCAGTACCAACTCTGTCCTTCAAAACTCACTTTCTGGCTCATACTGTGTATTTTGTTGTTTTTTAAAGCTCATGATATTTTGTTTGTTTTACTCTGAGGGCTGCAAAATATGTTTTTTCTTGAAAATGAAACAAAACATTTTGCAACCCTAAAACACAAACTCATATTTAGTTATCTCATGCTTTTTGTGCCAAAAAGCTTAGAAAATACATTTCAGAGAGGAAAAAAACAACCAGAATCCAATAAATAACCTGGCAAACAAGCCAGTAGTGAGGCGGCTGGGTTTACCACAATACTGTTACCCATTTTGCTTTAAAATCCACCAAGAATGAAGCAAACTACTGAAAAAGACGAGATAAAGTAAAAACAAGTATCATTCATGCATATTGTTTTGTTTTGGTCTTATCAAACTTTGCAAGTGAATTTCATTTTTCAAATAAATAAACTTTTGTTTTCTGTTCAGAAGCTGTGCAGAGTGTAATCTACCTGTTTTCATCCAAAGGCACCTCTCTGAATCAGATGAGTCAATCTGTCCTTTATCTCACCCCGTCTCCCTCTCCCTCCCTCTCTCTCCCCCCTTGCATTATCCTCCATCTTCCCTCCTCCAGCTGAGTCCTTCTCCAGCAAGGGGAAGTACCTGAAGCGAATCCGCTACCACGGCAAGGGGATGTTCGGGATCATGGACAAGGTAAACTGTCACTACTTTGTCAAGCTGGTGGAGGGAGCGCCGCCCAGAGCGGAGGAGAAGACGAGTTTGGACCAGGCCAAGGAGTACGTTGAAAACCTGAAGAACCGCACCGTCATCCACAGCCTGTAGACCGACCACCGATAGGCTGCTGTTGTTTCTGTTGTGTGTCATTTGTAAATAAATAATAAACCATTTGTGTGTTTTCTTAGTATTTTTTGCACTCTTTCTCCTTACGTTGCCCTCACATTTTGACACTGACATTGTACACTATTTGACTGCTTTGAGGTTTTGAAGGCCAATACAGATATTTTTGGTTTAAAGCTGATATTCAATACCTTAACATTTGAACATTTTTATGCTGTTTGTGGGAGTAATTTGTAATTTGACAGCTGACAGTGGAGATTATTATTTTTTTATTGCAGTCATTCAGTGTGTACCCCAGAATTTCATTCTTGCTAGGGTGGAAAAGCCTCTGAAGCAGCAGTTCGACACTCTCCTCTTTCTCTCTCAATTCTAGTCCAATCAATTGCTTTACTGGCATGAATGTAGTTCAATACAATGGGAATTCAACATGAAGAAGCTGCCCCTGTTGTGAAAAGAAAAATACACCCTAAAACATTTGAGCTCTTCAACAGCTATTGGCGATGTACCTTGTTGCCCATTTTGTTGTTGGTTGTTGGTTGGTGTATTTTTCTTATTCCCACAGAATTTCCAGCACGGCTACAATGGAGTTTGATAGCAGAAGGTTTTTCAGCGATGTAAAACATCAATAGTGGTGTCAGCCCCTCCGAATCAAAGAGCAATCATACAGGGAGAAATCCATCGCAGAAAAGGCAGCTGTACCAGTTCCTCCACCGACAGTAGCCAAGATGGACCAGAATGCAATGCAGCCACAAGACATGTTGTGTTATGTTTTTCTCAACTGGAAAAACTTGCTGCTGTCTTGCTCTTACTGTGCTGTTGCTATTTCCACCTACACATACAACCCACAGCTGAATGGAAGTTCACGCCCGATCTCTGGGGGTTGTCGACAGGCATTCTGGGAAATGTAGACGAGGCAGGTTGAGGGAATGTGGGTACACCAACAAAAATAAATTACAACACACAACACCACAGATTGATGATATATAACAGTGGGAGAGATGTTTCCTTTAATGGAGGATCTGGGCTGCTGTGTATTCAATCCCAACCCAGATCCTCCACTGTGGATCGGTAGTTCTCTCTGTCTGTCTGTCTGCCTGTCTCACACTCACAGTGATGGGGTTGGTGGGCATGGTGGGATGGCGGCAGTCACCACAACACCTCCCCAAGTCTAAACCTGTCAGCTTGGTTTCTCTTCATCCCTTCATTTCACCCACAGCTCTGTAAGAAGTTTGCCTGTGGACAGGACTATCCTGAGGGCTGCCTCGGTGCATTTACTAAAACACAAGAAGTGCGTTTTTTTTTTTTTGCCTTGGGCTAAAGCAAGGAGTTTCATGGGATTTCCACCACTTAAAAATAGCTGCCTTCTTACAAAATGCTCAATGTTGTGAAAGTAAAGTACATTATTGGTTCTTATCACTATATAAAGTAGTCATGTACCATACTGACTTTCTAAAATGTCTTTGTCACACATAGACTCCCAGACCACTTTTATTTTGAAATCCCACAATACTTGTGTGGAGTGAGGAAAAACATAACTGCCACATGATGGCGCCAAAGCAAATGTCTTTCAGTGTCCAGCTATAACCTGTTATTGAATTGCTGTGGTCATGTGGTGAAATAAAGTTGAATTTAGTTTTTTTATTTTTATATTTTTCCCCCACTGGTTGTTACCATAGTTACAGCTGCCCTACAATACGGTACAGTACTGCTGACTGCCTTTTACATCACATTACATGACAGGCATTTAGCAGACGCTTTCATCTAAAGCGACTTACAATAAGTGCATTCAACATAGGTAGGTAAAAGAACTACTAGTCACCAGAATAAGTGCATTTCCTTCCTAAACATCTAAGAGCAGAACCAGTGTTAAGGTAAAAGTGCAATAAGTTAGCTACCTACTTTTTATTTAGACAAACAAGACAAATAAGTGAAGCAAATAAGCAAGAGCTAAAACAAGTACTGCAGCTTTTAACATCTCAGGCAAAAACACTACCTTCTATCCTTAAGCTCCCCCGAGACCCGAAGGAGTACACGGGACTTGGAAATGCACTGGATGAAGCGAGGACCACACTTACAAACGCTGAGATAATTATTATTGATTTAGTGTCCGTGGACCCGAAGCCCCTCTTCGCCTGTTAGAGGCTCTTAGCGAATCAAAGGAAGCCAAAAACCTCTTGGAGGAATGTCGGCTCTGGCAGTGGGGAGGACCACTTGGAAAGGCTGAACCACTCCGAGTGTATGAGGATAATGAGGTGGATTTCTGGCAGGACTATTTTCAGATGATGACTCTCACAGAGATCATGTGGCACTAAGAGGATGTTGCCTTTGCTCAACTGATGAATTGAATTTGTGTGAAAGAAAAGACTGAGGCAGACAGAGCTTTACTCTCCCAGGCTGTCTGTGACTGGCCCAGCAAGTTGCCCGAAAGACTGCACATCTACGCTACAAAACAAAGAGGTGGAGGAACACAATGCTGCAACAATATCTGCTCTTCACACCCATTTCATCAATATAGATGCAGACGATTACAAAAAGGATCCAGGGACAGGACGGGATGCACAACACAAGCTGCAGAAGGCGCCCGTGTAATGCTCCACCAGAAACATTAGATGTGGAAGATGACTTGGTGAATCTTCTGGCAAGATTGCAAAAATTGTGACTCAGACACCAGATGGTGTGAGCGGAGTACAATCTGGAGGACAGAGACACCGCAGCAAGGTACCTGACAGACCATGCATTGAGATACGTTGAGAGAACGGATGAAAACCTGAGTGAAAAAAGGAGTGACTCGCAGGCAGTTCCCCGTGACGTTGGCCTTTCCATGCACAGCTCACAAAGTCCAAGGCATGACGACACAGTCTGCAGTAGTGTGTATGTGAACCAGGCATTGGGTGTGTTGCACTGAGCAGAACAACTCACTCCGTGGATTACATTTCACTCATTTGGATGAAAAGATCCTGAGACCACAGTCTCTCTGGAGAGCATGAGAACAGCATCACTTGACAACATTATGCCACTGTTGCACATTGAACATCAAATCAAGCGCCTGCTCTAAAAGTCATTCATCACAACACAGAGGGACATCAAGAGACGTTACCCGGTTCACACTGTGTACATAGGAAGAGTCGAACACAGACAATATCACGCTGTGTGTATAAAAAGAGTCTAGTGAACTCTGACGAAACAACTACACACCAAGAAGGCTACACTATGTGGCGTGCTCTTCACTGTAAGGTAGGGGACCCCAACCACCGGGCCGCGGAACCCCCGCCCCGACGGTTGGTCCCAACCCATGACCCTCAACGTTGTGGCCAGTAGGGACGCGGTTAGGGTGGCGGCTTGGGGGTTTGGAAAGGATGGGCCCAAAGTGATGTCATTCAAGACCAACACTCAAGTGGCAGTGACGGACAGGAAAACCGTCAGCAAGATCTTAGTGTTTGAAGAGACAGCAGACAATCTTTCATGGGGATTTTACGCTTTTGATGCTTAACATTTAAGTTCCAGAAGTAAAGCACTGACTTGCAGACTTCTTGTCAGATGAAAGTATGGAATTAATAGAAGGCTGCTTTACTACAGTATTGGCCATTGGAGAAAAAAGTTGGTCCCCATAGCTAGCATGACTTGCTAGCAGCTATGACACAGCTAACGCTTAGCACTCTAAAATAGCCATGAATACCTAACTTATTGAGTTAATAAATACAACATAATATAATGTATAGTACTATACCATCAAAACACAATTGTAGCTAAACAGTTTGCAACACTGATATTGATAAAATAAGTAATTTTAGCTTCACAAGCTAACCGGAGATAGCTAGCTAGCATGCTAGTTTCAATGACTTTAGCTGGAAACGTTTTTGCTACTTACCAATATACGGATGAAACAAAACACCAGAAGCAAAACGAAAATATTCCTTTTCTTCAGGAAATTTAACCTTTTCTAGTTTTCATTCTTTTTTTTTAGTTTTCAACCTCCCCTCCATCATTATTGTGTCAATAAATCAAACTTTGGAAAACCAATGTAGGCAAAGAACATCCTTTGAGTATATCCTTTTTTTTTTTTTTTTTAATAGGATTTTTCTCCATGTTTTCTAAAGGCTACGGCGTCTGTATTGCCGAGGCTTGGCTCTTTGGTCTCTGCTGTTCTTAATTGGCCTTTAGTTTCATGTTCCTGATGTGAGTGATCCAGCTTGCCTGTCTGCCCGTCACTGCATCCCTTCAAAGCCCTCGCCGGCTCCGAATAGCTTTGAGTGTATTTTCAAATAAAATGCCATCTGCTGGCCCCAATTTCAGCAGGCAAGTGCCCTCAATTTCAGGTTAGAGGCCTCGTCTATCCCCCTGTTCCCAGAGCACAAAGCACCGCCGACTCACGGAAAGAGCAACAGCATGTTCTCAGTCCTTTTTCTTCTTCTTCTCTCTCTCTTGTCTCTACTCAGAAAACATTTATCAGAATAACAAATTGTGGTTTGATTTCTGCAGCCCATGTTTGCAGGAAGCTCTTATTTGATGTTCTCGTAATACCGCCATATTCCAGGGTGAACACTCATAGGAGCCCAATTCAGATGTTATAAGAATGATACCGTCAAATGAACACCGTAGCAGACATCAAGTCACACCGTCTACAGCGCCAGTCGCTAACTACCTACTCTAGCCGACGGCAGTACGTTGCACGTCATTGGGGTTATCAAGTGGGCGCCTTCCTTCGCCGATGTTTCGTTGAGTTTGGCCCACGACACCTCAAGAAGGCTCAACCACCACCTCTCCTCAGACTCCTGTCTAATGCCTTCCATCAACCTAGCATTAACCTCGCTTTGACCTGACATCAATATAACAATACAGCCTGCCTGTACGATACAACACACACTCTTGCTCTATTGACAGAATAGAGAAAGAGTGTGTGTGTGTGTGTGTGGGTGTACAGTACAGTGCAGTACAAACCCACCTCAATGCCACACAATGCCAAACAACACAACCAAGTGCATCCATCCATTCTGCTGCCGGAGACATGTTCCTAACTCTCTTCCTTTCCTCTTCCTTGTTTGCCTCGTCTTCCCAGGGGACCGCAAGCGCAATAAAATCTACTATTTTCCTTCTGACCACAGCAGCATGTCTGGTCTTCAGCTAGTGCTTACAGTACCCCCAATTCACCCACTGCCCTTGCTTTGCCTGAGTAACTGCCCTCGCACACCTTATTGCCTCCTCCTGATGATGATGAATCTCTTCGACCACCATTTTCCTTTTTTCTCGCGGCGTTGCCCTACTCCACACAGGTTGCCCTCAACACAACCCTGGGGCAACCTGAATGGAGTAGGGCAACAAATAGGTAGGGCAAATAATAATAATATTACTCCTCCTCCCCCTGCTACTGAAAATAATACATTTTATTGAAAGAGCACTTATCAAAACAGTTGAAGTGCTTTAAAGAAAAAGAAAAATAATAATAATAAAAAAATAAAAATCAACAGCACATACTACTACTATTTCTACTATAATTCAACAGTTAAATGACTAAAATTCATTTCAGGTTGTATGCAGCTGTGGTCAGGCAGTGGCCCACATGATGATGTATGGCAGCTTTTCTCAAACAAAGCGTAGAAAGCAACAGTGGAAACAAAATACGACTTCTGTATTTGTTGCCCACAAACCTTTTTCCTCCTGTCCCCTATAACAGGCTACACTCAGGGCTCGTGTGATGCCTCCCCCCAATTAGCCGACATTGTACAGATGATTGCTTCCGCCCGGCGGCTACAGACGCACAGATACACACCAAGATTGGGGTGAAAAATGTTTGCCAAAGCTTCGGCGTCTGTCAGGACCAATAAACCTGAAAGGCTTGTGTTGCCGGGCCCATCTGGGCTATCAGCACGCTACAAGATAAAAGCGTGTTTCGATGAATCGTGGCGGTGAAGGTGTAACAGCTCTGATTAATGGATGTGTGTGTATGACGTGTCAAGTGTGTGTGACCGTGTGGTGGATATATGAGAAAATGGTGGTGTGTATGTGTGTATCAGTATGTGTGTGTTCAGGGGCATGCCCCCCCCCCCAGAGGATTTTTTTCTAAAAAACCAAAACAGCTTTAAAACGCTCAGTTCTGGTGACATTTGAGAGAAGAATTTGACCAGTTCTTCAGTTCATCCCCAATGGTCTCCTGTCCAGTATTTGCTGTTTAGGACCTCCATGTTCTGCTGCACAACATACTACGGGGGTGAAAACAAATTCAGCATTCCTCTTCATTGATGCCCAATGACCATGGGCCTCCCTTTGGCTCTTCTCTCTGTGGAGCATTTCTTTGAGCTCCTCCATTTCTTGGTGGCCTCTTTCTCCAAATGTTGGCCGTCTTTGGGATTGGCTGTTTCCCATGAACTAGACCAAGCTTGTTTTGGCCGGACAGGCTCTGTTCATGTTTGTATCAGACCTCGTGGTTCAGTGTACTGGTGAGACGCTTGGGAACTACATTTCAAAATTTTTATTTAATACAATTTAAGAGTTTTTAAGGACCCACAGAAACCCTGAAACCCTCCAGATGTTGGCTTGCACTGGATGTATGAAAACACATTAGTGGTGTGTGTGTGTGTGTGTGTGTGTGTGTGTGTGTGAGAGAGTAACTGAAAGGCTGATTGAGTGAATGTATGTACGGTTGGTTGAGTTGCATTTTTGAAGACAATGGTGGGTGAATGTGTGTGACTGTTAAGTTGGATGTATGAAAACATGTCAGTGTGTGTGTGTGTGTGTGCGTGCACTCTGTTCTGTCACATGAATGATTTATATGACTTTGAATTCTTCACACACACACACACAACCAACACACCATTTCATGATGAGAATGTGTCTACTAAGAGTCGCCGGTGTAGTGAAACATTTACTCCGTTGAGGTTTTGATGAAAAGTCGTGATCTATAAAGCATGGAAAACTCACCAGAGCGGAGCAACCGGCTCTGGACCCCCTCTGGGATTCCCAACGGGTCAGTGGTTGAGGGACGTCAATAATGTATGGTCTCTCTCTCCAAGCTCAACCCACAATGAGACAATGTGCTGCCAGCGAGAAAACACCAAAATAGTCTTCATTTAGTTGGGTTTTCTTATTCATGGCCGGGGAGTCGCGCTGACAACACCTGACACACACGACATAAACCGCCCGCCACATGTGGGCCGCCAGTTAACATGACAGCACGGCCGAGCGCGGGCTTAGCTCGGCGCCGACACAGAAACAAATAGAAATCACAAGTGAGTTGTGTTGGGAGTGCCTCGGGGTGTTTTTCATTTCCCTTTTTCTTTTCCATTTCATGTTGTTTTTTCTCTCTCTCTCTCTCTCTCTCTCTCTCTCTGGCGGTGCGTTTGGAACGACAGCCGCAAAATGGTGTTAGCTCCCAAATGAAATCCGTGGCACAAACACCCTGGACCCGGCTGCCTGCCTGGCAGCGCTGGATGCTTTGCCCTTGAGAAACAAACCCAGACACAAAACACTTTGTTAGCTCTCTGGACTTCAGCTGCGCCTGCCCACAGCCTTCAATAAAGCAATTTTCACCGCTTTTCCCTGAATGAAGTTACAGGATACAGAGTGCCTTGTCTTTATCTCTCTGTCTGGCAGTTCCTTGGCTGGGACCTGCCAACAACAACACAAATATAAATAAAACTAACAGATTTGTGTGTTTTTGTTCCAACCTAATATTTTAGAGGACGGGGGCTCGTGGAACAATGTGACTTTTCTATGCTCCCTTTCTTGATCATGCTGCTTAAAGTGAAATGAAAAATGACTTTTACATCCTATTTAACAATAAATGTCATTATTTTTGTCATATTTTTTACCTACTTCCTGGAAAACTGTATTTTTAGTTACTTCATGGTGTACAAGTAGGTGGATCTAAAAATTGCAACCAGTACAAACCCCCTCCGCCCCCTCCATCATATAAAACCTGCAACTTGAGTGGGCACATTTTTGGGTGTTCACCCCCTGAAAACCCTGTTTCTTCTTCCTAAGACACCACGGTTGGCTGGGATTTATTCATTGTGAAGAAACTGGAATTTGTGACAGGTAAGGATTATGGGTATATGTGGGATTACCGAAGCGAGACCATTGACTTGCTGATGTCCTTGTGACTGTGATTGGGAGGCCCAGTGGTGAAACACACCGCCCTTAAAGCAGAGGAAGCATCCGCCCTGCTGAAGACACTGAATCCCACCAGCTTCATCGGTGCTGTACTGTGGCTGACCCTGACCTTTGACCTTCGATAATATTGATAATTACGATTCATTAAGGTTTTCATGGGGGGCATATGCTTACATGTACGTGAACCAGGAGGTTATCTGAGGCCCTCATGTAGTAATCAGGTGCACTGGGTGTCACTGTTGCGTCGCGTCTGAATTCTCCACGCACCATGTTGTTACAGCAGCAGCGGAAAATCTGAGGGTAATGTTGCACAGGACGGACCGTCTCTGCAGGCGCGATAATATCCCACATGAGATCTAAAACCAAGCAGACACAGACGCCAATCTGACACAAACCTATTGGGCATGCTCACTGCATGTCTTGTAATTCATCAAGATGAAATTTCAATCCTGAAATCCGTCACACATGCTGACGCCATCAGCCGACACATTGTCCCATTGTGCAGCGGGCCAGAAAGAACGTATTGTTAAAGACCGTTACGGTAAAATTGACTTTCTGTAATTCCGATACGGTGCATGTACATTCCAGTGTTTCATTACAGCTGCACAATAGTTCATCAAACACGATGATGACATCCTCACAAAGCGCTTCACAGAGCAACAAAGGACACAAATACAATCAAACACAAGACAGAGCAAACACACAATTTGAAGCACATAGACAAACAAGAGTACATCCATATGCTTGTGTGTGTGTGTGTGTGTGTGTGTGTACGCATGCATCTCTATTAGAGTTAGACTGCTATGGGTATTTGAAGGCCTTTGAAGGCCCCCCCCACCTATTCAATGATAGGAAAAACTCACTTGATACTTGATACAATAGACCTTTAAATAAAGACTTAATTCACAAAAAAACAATGAAATGAATAAATAAAATTTGCGAAGAAAATCAAACTTAATTTCAGGTTTTCCTGGTCAGCAGGACGGCATGACTGATATCTGATATTTAAGTAAAGATACGGCACTGTGCAAAAGGCACATGTAAAAAAAGTTAAGATGCTTTCAAAAATAATGAAATGAAAAGTTCCTAAATATCAGATAATGCAGTATAAAGAGCAGTAATGTAAAACACTGATGCAGAAAACAACAAAATAAACATCCAAGACCAAATTTAGATGAAAAAAATCGAGGGTGCCTCAGACTCTTGCACAGTGCTGTATATCGGTCTTACCCTAACTCCATCCCCTGCCCCTACGATTCAGATCCACCCTTTAAATGTCACACATACACTCTCTCCGTATAGTGTCCTGAATGTGACACTACATACAGTGCATTCAGAAAGTATTCAGACCTTCACTTTTTTCACATTTTGTTATGTTGCAGCCTGATGTTAAAATCCTTTAAATTCATTTTTTCCCTCATCAATCTACACTCAATACCCCATAATGACAAAGAGAATTTTAGAAATTTTTGCAAATTTATTACAAAGGAAAAACTGAAATATCACATTGACATAAGTCTTCAGACCCTTTACTATGACACTTGAAATTTAGCCCTGGTGCCTCCCATTTCTCTTGATCATCTTGGAGATGTTTCTACACCTTGATTGGAGTCCACCTGTGGTAAATTCATTTGATTGGACATGATTTGGAAAGGCACACACCTGTCTATATAAGGTCTCACAGCTGACAATGCATATCAGAGCAAAGACCAAACCATGAGGTTGAAGGAACTGCCTGCAGAGCTTAGAGACAGGATTGTGTCAAGGCACAGATCTGGGGAAGGCTACAAAAAAATTCTGCTGCTTTGAAGGTTCCCAAGAGCACAGTGGCCTCCATAATTCTTAAATGGAAGAAGTCTGGAACAACCAGGACCCTTCCTAGAGCTGGCTGCCCGGCCAAACTGAGCAATCGGGGGAGAAGGGCCCTG
>OOFE01028675.1:4101-15103 GCA_900323365.1 Monocentris japonica
TTAATGACCACCGACCAGGCTCAGACAGAAGCCTATTCTGACACACACACACACACACACACTCACAGACACACACACTCACACACACACACACACCTGGGGAGAGGAAAGAGGAAGAGGAAATGAGCAAGTGATTCACTTTCCCAAACTTGAACAGGTTGCTTTGGGGCCGAGACAATCTTTATCCCCAGATGCTTTTTTGGGGGGACGTGGGGAATCCCCTGCCCTGGCTGGCTATGAGAGAACCATTTCAGCCATGTGTGTTTTCATATCATAAATGGTTGGGTTTGTGTAAGTGCTGAAATATGAGCCAATTATCAAGTGCTGCAGTTTTGTTATTATTTCTCCCTGAATTAATCTTATGGAAATTGGAGCTAAGAATAAGGTAGATATTTCCCATGGTGCTGCTCTCTGAAATGGGTTGCACATGTATACACTCGGCCCACCGCTGCCCTCTCACGTCGCCGATCCCTCTTACCATAGGCTCCCACTCCTTTCTCATGAGGCTGTATGCTCGGTGCACAAAAACTTTGGTCTTGAGCTAAACAAACAGTATTGCCTTACTCCTTTGAATTTGTCGATTATGTCTGGTAATAATTTTCGGCGAGATGACTGAGGAAATAGTAGGCCTATATGAGCGTTGCAGATGGTATTATCACATGAAAATGGGTATAATTACACTGTGTTTATAGTGCTGGTTAAGTAAACCTACAGTAAGGATCAGGTTGCGCTGCATTGCCTTCCCTTGTGCATCACCGAGCGGTCAGATGCTGTTTTAACTGGGGTATACGAAACTTTAGAAATGTCTCATAATCACTCAGTGAGGAATTTCTCATTCTCATGATGGACACCATTCGTTAGAGCCTCACAATGCTGACAGGAACACTTTACTCAGTGGAAAAATGATTAATTGTAGGAATTTGTTAGAAAGGGAAGGAGGGAGATCTGTAGACAGGATGACAAAAAGACAGGTAAAGTTGCTGAAGTGGTGGCTGAAGATGAGGAGGTGGGTAAACTGTAACTTCCTATACGTTTCAGTAGAAATAAAACTAATAGATGAGTATACTGTGAGACATAGAGAAAAGTAGATTTCCTCATTTCCTGCCTATACACTGCACTATATGACTGCACCTATTCATCCACATTAAGGGAATGAAATCGAATAACCACACTATGCAATCTTACCTATAACACCCACTCGTTTACCAATATCACCGTTAATATGCCAAATTTGAAAGACGCTTGAGAGAAAACAGCTGTTTCATCCACTTTTAGTTGTTAAGTGTGTACTGCAAGCATGCAGCATTTGCGGAAACAATAACTTTAGTGGCCAATTGTTTGGCCTTTTGAAAGACGTATTGCTGCTATGAATCACAGCCAGATGGCTAATGTATTGGAAGTGCGAGAGAAACAGAGGCAAACAGCCTTGAGCTGCAAATACCAAACACATTAAAGCCTGGAGCAGTTCCAGGGAAATCTTTCAATTACAGAGAGTGAATCCCACACGACCGCGTGGGCAAGATGGATAACTTGGAGAGTGGGCAGTTGATGAAACAATTAAACTAATCTATAGATTTAATTAGAATAACACTTGTGGGAATGTATAGTTGCTTGGACACCGATGTGTTGGACAGGCAGACGACAAATCAATACTTCGTCCATAACAATTTGGTTTAAGAGCTGGTCCATTAAAAAGCTCTGAGAGAGACAGGGAGACAGAGAAATGAAAAAAAGGCATCAAGTCAGACCAGGGGCATCAAATCACTAAATCCTAAGCTATACCGAAGGCCCTCCATCTAGAATCATTGCTACTAAACCTGCTTATACCCACTAAACTTCTGTGGTGCAATGACTCATGACTGACAGATATTTATTTGATCAATGTGATAAAGTTCTAGACATACTGTAGATCACCAAACCAACAAATGCTCTTAGAGGGACATTTTGTCCTGAATGCTCCCCTTGCTCCTGCTTTTATGGTTTCCAAATAAATTTATGGCAAGTTTTGCTTGATCTTCACTCTCCGCTATGATGACAAAAACCACAAGATTAAATTCAGACTCACTTAGAGTAAGGTACAGAGATTGCAACACCTTGCCATGCCCAGTTGACACCCATGAGTCAGAGCTCTGTGTCTACAGAGTGACTTGATGCTAATCCATTCTGATAATTGAAGGTTGACCTAAAGCGCATGTCAAATTCAGTCACGGCTGTTTTCCTTTCGATTCAAAAACGTGCAATGAGAAAGACAAAGAGAGGGAGGAAGTGTGTGTGTATGTGTGTGAGAGAGAGGGAGAGTGACAGAGGGCGACAGAGAGCACTCTGCGGGGTTCAATAGATTTGTTAGGATCTCTACAAAGCTTACGTCCATCTTGAACAAGATTGCTGAATCTTGACCATATTAAATAACCACATCTATCAAGATCTTGGAAGATCTTTCCAACCAAAATTGCCCGCCTCGGCCTTTCAGTCAGTCTGCTGGTGTCCCTGTATCCAGTCTATGAAAGACCGGTTTGTCAATGCACTCAGCAGTGCTCTCCGCCAGACATGTGGTTCTTATTGAGCAGCCAGAGGAGCCGATTAACATAAAAGAGGGTGTGTAACAGTTCTCACATTCAAAACCCTGCCTGGGGCGAGAGGAGGAGAGGCCGCGGCTGGATTACCTCATTTAGGAGCCTTTAAATCGCTGTTTACCTTCCAAAGTGCATCTCAATGAGGTATTGCAGCGGCAGCTAGTACAACAGGGTGGCTGGTATTAACACACAAGCCTCTTTGGCAAATCTCTGCACTCTGCACAAGGAGACAAGCTGATGCCCACACACACATGCCCACACATATATACACTGTCATAGAGTGTACACACCAACACATAAAGTAGGGTCAGATTAATGTAGGTCAATGTGTATACTTGCATACACATAACACATTCACATACAGCTGTCTGGATCTCTTTACCCAACTTATTTGTGTCAGTCAGCTCTTCAGCCTTGGGCTAATCCACAGTACAGGAAAGGAGTTCTGGGATGCCACATCTTACTGTTGAGCCTTCGGGAGGTGTCGTGGCCCTAATTCAACAAAACATCTGTGATGGGAGGTGACGTGCCCACTTGATAACCCCAGAGACCCGCACTCACACACTCTGTAACATTTAGATTAGGTGGCTGGTGAACGATGATGCCTGTCCTGATTTATGATGGCGTAGCCTGATGTCCTCTGTGGTCACTATTTGTGAGTTATTACATCATTCTTATGACATCTGAATTGGACTTCTGCATGTATGCTCACCCTGTGTTATGGCACAAGGGATTGTCAATTCACATACTGTTTCAATCCTCCCTTTAGTGTCTCCTCTCCTCTCCCTATCACACTATCTATCTTTACCGAACCCTTCCTCATGATAGCCCATTGCTGTTTTTTTATCAGTTTAATCCTACTAAAACACTGCATGCCATTGCCAGGATCCTTTGGCATACCAGAAATGTATTCTCTTCTATTCCATTCTGAAATCTAGCTCCTGTCTCTCGTATCTGCAAAATCTATTTTGAATTTAAGTGAAAGCAAACAGCCACAGTCTGTGAAAGAGTTTTAGTAATCTTACAGTCTAACATAACTGATGACCTGGTCTTACTCAACGTAACATAATGGAAAACTGTTAGGTAGCTGACTGTGTTGGTGTGCAACACTTAAGCACATTCACAGGTGAGGCCCATTTTCCAGCTATTTCCCTCTGTTTGCCCCGCTGACCCGTGCAGGGAGCTACTGGCCAGCTAGATGCATATGCATGGCTAAACATGCCTAAAGCATGTCTGAATGGACACTTTAAAACAGAGCAGGTGTGCCTTACACAGCATAAGCCGAGAAACAGCAGATCTTTGGGTTAGGGTTTGACCAATATAGGGTTTTGAGGGTTGATACAAATATTTTTCAAAGCTGTTGATAGCCAAAATTCAATATCTTTACATTTGACCATTTTCCTGCCAAAAACTTACAAGTATGCAGTGTTTACTGCGGAACTGCATTCTTGTGAGGGTGGAAAAACCAAACCAAACCAAAGCATTTAGACCATAGGACACTTTCTATTGAACCCCAGGATACTACTACTACTACTACTACTACTACTACTACTACCACCACCACTACTACTACTACTAATAATAATAATAGTATAGGTAAAAAAACACATTCTTGCATACTTGTGTGGAATCTGATCAAAATGCCGCATTAGACTCAACTCAGGTTAAAGGCTTCCCGTAGACAACCAGTGTAGTATTGCTCAACCATAAAAGAAGTATGTAATCAAACAAAAAGCATCATATTCATCATATCAGAGGTGAGTGAAACTGACTGTCTGTTATCTGATTTTTAATAAAAGGCCAATGTCAGTCCAATTTAACCGGTATAATGGTAACGCTAACTCTACTTTGGATAGTTATATTATTTGCTACCTCAGCCAATCCTCCATAAATAGAACCACTTTGTTCACCACTGTAACCATTAAAGGATCCCTCCTCTCCCTGTCACAGGCTGTCAGCCATATGGGGAAGACTTTCTTGGTAACACTGCCAACCCTGTGCTTGTCCAAAGGGGAGAAGGCCAGATATGAATGAGCCTTTTGTCAGAGAAAAATGAAAATAATTTTGTGCAGTTTGATTAAATCATAATGTGGCAGGTAATGAATGAATCTCCAGCTTCGCCATTTCATTACTCAGTGCGGTGGTGTTATCGAGCCCTAAATATAGCCTCATCATATATTCCATTTCTACTGGATTTATTCCCAAAAAAAAGGGCCTTTCTGAGCGTCAGGTGTATATTTAACTTCACTATTCATACAAGGGCAGGTCCGTCTCTCCTTCGCTTCTCCTCTCCGACATACTCTATCCCCTTGAGTTATGGCCCCCACTCACATCTACCTGCTTCAGATAAAGGAAGCCTTTGCAATTGCAATTGGATAAGAGAGCCGGTGTGAAGTACTTGGATGAAGGGTTCAATTATTTTGACAATTGGTCTCAGGAAATGCAGCACAATGGCGCTCTTTCACTCCCAGAAGTGGTCTATGAGATTGGATACAGTTGGCAGCCATTCTGGATCCTTTTACACAGTTTACTGAGTCCATGCTGAAATGTCATCCTCTCCCTCTCAGCCTGATGTCTCTAAAATCAGCAGACCCATTGATACATATGAGCTATGAGCTTTTTCAGTAATTTGATGTCATTTGTTAGAGTTGAATTGCTCATTTGAATCTTGAACTGTTAGTCCATCTTTGATTGGCTCTTGTTAGCTCAAACAAAAACATCCAATTAAACAAGGTCAATTTGTAATTAGGATTGTGCAGAATGAACTTGACCCCTGAGGTCAGGGGTGTAGGACCCCCCTAATCAGAGCCAATGAGCTAATCCATCTCAACAGAAGGGTCAAAGGTCACAGATGAAGCCACGATAAGAGACAGGCTTAATGAATAACAATAGGCAGATTAACTGGGACTGATAGAGCTCAGGCCGCTAGGGACATTTGGCCAATAACGTCCCACAAATCCCACAGTGAGAAAAATGTCATTGTTTCCATTTGACCAGCTCTGTGCTCTGCAGATGGGAAACAAAATCTTATTTTAGACATCATTAGGACAGATATGATTTGTCCCTAAATCAATGTTGACTTTGTGTGTGACATGTTCAAGCAGCAGTATATTGGACAGGGTATCCAAAAACTCAGGAATCAAATGGAAAACATGAACAAAAATGCTTGTAAGTATGACTCGAACACATATTGATAAGCAGTGTTAGATAGATCCCTAGTATCATAGTATCCCTGTGATTCCAATCTTGTTACAACGTGCCATATTGAGTCAGAATAATCCAGGTTGCACATGGCTACACATTGTTTTAAAGGCTATACTGAATGAAAATCCTCTAAAAAACATAATATGGCCTTTTCCTTTCTCTTTTTAAGCACAAACCCAGGAGTTGTGTTTATCTCTTTCCCTCACACTCCTGGGACTCGCCATGTTGGATCAGTGCCGTGTACACCTGACCACTGGTAAACAATACCCTTATTCATTCTGTGTGTGTGTGTCTGTGAGTGTGTGTGTTGGCTGAGCAATGTCCAGCTTTGACAAGGGAACACCTGCTTCGTTACCCAGGTAACAGCAGGTGTAGCATGTGAACTGGTGGGATAAGTCTGTTTGTTTTGTGTGTGTGTGTGTGTGTGTGTTTTGATAGAGGTCACTTGGTGGGATCTACCACAACAAAGATCAGTTCATTTGAATGTGATCTCAGCTCTCTCCCTAGTGGATCAGCTGCCTTCATCTCTTCTATCGAGAATACAGTAACGTTAGCACACACAGCTTATAGCATATTACATACATACATAGGAGCACTGATTACACAACAATGTGATTTATGCTAGATGCTAGATCTAATAAGATTTGATAAGCTACAAGGCAATGAAGAACAGACTTAATTAGTTGGAAAAAAAATTTTCCCCTCACAATGATGTAATTTGGTAGCGAACAGGTACAGAACAGTGAAGTGTCCCAATCTGACAAACTAACCTGAAATTGTCTCTTGAAGACTACAGCGCAGTGGTACAAACTGACCTGGTAAAAAAGAAAGACCTTCTATAAGTTGCTCTATCACTGCAGAAAACAAGGCAACAGCAGATAAGCATTGTTTCACCTGTCACTTGCATCTAATTTCCAACTGAATTTAGGGTTAGGGTTTGGATAACTGTTTGTTGCGGTTCAAATACATTTATTTCAGAATTAACTGTGCATAATATGAATGTTTGTGGTGTGTGTGTGCACGTGTGTCCACTGGAGTTCCTTCCCTGAGGGTCTGCTCTGCAAACCTCAACAAAGGTCATTGTGGGGGAGGACACACAACCTACCTTGACCCCCCCCGGGGTCATGCAAGGCCTGTATGAAGGAGATAGGAGTCGGACAGAGAAATAGCCTGGTCTGCATTCATGCATGAATTCCCCCCTTTATATGTGTTTGCACGCTCATGAGCAAGCATGCACGCATTTTGTGCACGCATGGGTGTGCTAGCGTGTTTGCTGTGTCTGTTGGCCTATGCGTGCTGCATGAGTAATGGTCAGCCCGGCATTAAATGCACAGCTGTTTGCCCACGGCTAGGTGCATGTGCAGAAGATAACTGTGTTTACATCTCTGTCTCCACTCATACAAGGAGGATTAACAGAAACCCCCCATGTCCACAGCCCAAATATTACTCTGTATTTACCTTATGGATATATACTACAGATAATTGGAGTTAACAGCGTTGCTTGGAAGGCCAGTTATTTTTGCTTCCACATGGCTATGATTCTATTATCCGCTGTTTGAAATGTAAACATTTGTTTTTTGTCTCAGTAAAAAGGCCTTGTGAGAGATTTAATGGATTTGAAAAGGGCCAATGAAATAGCTGATTGTTTTAAAGATTGTATGAAATATTTATTTTCAATTTTAGATGCAGTGTTTCTCTTTTCACATACTTAACTCCCTAAATTGAATTGTATCCATCAGTTGATGGGAACACTTTCATCCATTCATACTGGATGTTCAAAGCACTCTTCTGATTTCTCTTTGGTTTGATCTCTTACATGCAGACGGTAGACGTGATGCATAATTTATTTACTGGTTAGTGAGATAAAGGAGGGAATCCTCGTCTGGACGGCGGTCAAAGTGGACATACATACACACACATGCATGCACATACTGTATACACACACACACACACACACACATCCCTTTTAATGAAGAAGTGTGAGAGACAGGGTAGAAGTGAGGAGGAGAGGTGAAAAATATGCAGAGAGAAATGAGGATGAAAGTGAAGATTGTGAATGTGAACTGAAAGGGGGAAGCTTGACAGGTAGAGAGAGAGAGAGGAATAAATGAAGAAAAGGAAAGGATAAAGACGAGGAAAAAGGAGAAGACAGAAGAGCTAAGGAGAGACGAGTGAGACAGGGAGAGGAAATGTTCTATCATTGTCAAATGCTCTGTGTTCTGCATTCCCAGAATTCCCTTTCCCAGGGGCGGAGCTACCTATCTAACTTAGCTAAGCTAATCAAGTAACAACTACAGAAATGCTGGTTGGCTGCAGAAGTTATTGGCTTCAGCATGGCATAAAAATGAAGAGGACGCCGACCACTTGACAAAATCAGGACGTGCAGTGTTAGTTAGTAAATTTAGTGAACTAATATTGGTGATTTGCTTCATATTTTTTCATTGTTTTATTTTCAGGTTACTTTTCAAAATTTAGAGTCTTGTTTTGTGTGCTTTTGTTTTAAGTGTTCAGCTTAGTTACCGTCAGCTGTAGCCAGTTGCTATTGTTATTACAGTCTTGGCTTTGTAGTAATACAGCCGCTCACTGCTGGCAAGCACAGACCTAGCATTAAACTCACAGTTTAATTCTGTATGCATTAATGACGTAAGTTCCTTAAAATCACAAATGATAACACATTCTGTCTGGTTGGAAATGCAACACTGAGCTGTTTCATCCATTCCTTTATATTATGTAAGAGGGCGCCAATAATTGCGAATGCACCAATAGAATAAAGGTGCATATTCAGTAGTTATTTATTTTATAATTGTGTTAAATTTTGCCCTTATTTAACTTTTTAAATAAGGCCATACAAAAGTGAACTCAGTTCCCATTTGTTTTATTTCACAGGCCACTCCACTTGTTTTGCAAAGAGATTTTCTAAAGATTCTGCACTTGTATTGTAAATATATTAAGTGATATATTAAGTGAATCCAGTCACACCTCGTTATCTGCAATGAGTGAAGAGTCACACTTGGTAATGTGTTATTAGAAAAATATTGATTGTTTATGTCCATTTCTCCATTCCATGTGCTATTTGTTTTTCCTCTCCCTTCAGACACCATGCATACAGTGAACTCAGCAACAAGTTTAGCTGCAAATTCTATCTTACCCCCTCAGAATACCCTGCCCAGTGAACAGTCCTCCCAGGCCTCATGCCCTGCAACTTCTTTTGTTTCTTCTCTACTGCAGTCAGATCAGCGGTTGAAGCCTTAAGCCATGGCGACACATGTCAGTATTCGGCAGCCCTCCATGCTTCCACCATTGGCACGATCCACCCCTGTCAAGGATTCAATACCGTTAGGAGTTAATCTTTTCTTGCTCTTGTTAGGCTTTAGTTGTCTCATTTGCCAGTTGATATGAGCAAATGCTGAAAGGCCTGAAACAAGTTGAGCAGTGTCCAATCTTCCCTTCTTCTTCCCTTCCCTCCCCCTACACTCAGCCAGCTTGTTCTGTGTCACCTTCATACCAACTAGAACCTAGTTTAAACATCAATCTTTTTTCTGTACATGGTCCTTCACCCAGAGTTGACCTAAGGATCAGAACACTTGGCTGCATCGGCTATATGAGTATGGGTGGTACCACAGACAGAGTTTCTGTTCAACTATTTTGGTTCATACTGCATATCAGCAGCCCATGGCAGCTCATGGGCAAGCACCTCTTCAGCATATGACAATGACTTAATGCGCAGCTCCCTGCTGCTACAGCCTACCAGCATCCTGTTCTCCCTCCTCCAACTCATCTTCAGCCTGTTCCAGTGCCTGCACTGCCAAAATTGATAAATGACAGTGAGACAGAGTTCACAGAACTCAGCATGGCTCTTGATCACCCCTTGAACCCTCACATTGAACTCTAAGACCAGTATAAGTACAGAGTCCATCTGGAACATGCACACATTAATCTCAGCCATACACAGAGGCCATGCAGGCTCTACAAAGGCCAACTGCCTCAGCTTGCACAGGGCAGAATAGCCAGCATTAAGAATACCCCTGACATCAAGAGTGGAGATACACAATAGTTCCAAACCTTTACTAAAAGTAGAACTCCATGTGGGAATGTTGCCATTAGTAGACATGGGGTCATGGGGAGATGAAATTGAGAGCTCAGCCTGTTAATATTCATCACAAATCAGGTGAGGCTGTGGAGGAGGTGAGAGTATAAAAGTACTACTTTTTAATGAGTCGCTGTCAGTGTTGCAAGTCTTAAAAAATCTTGGCCTATTTCCTCCACGCCTCCCCCCCATACATGAATTTATCGGTGAAATCAATGAGGCATCATATCTTTCATCTGTTCCGTGAAATTCAAGAAAAGGGCAAGTTGTTCATATTTTATGTGTGAGTGCATGTCCAAGCGGGATCGTTAGTGAGATGTGGACTGCGGAAGGGGCAAAGAATGACAGGGCATTAGGTGACAGGAAAAGTGTGATCGTAGAGGAGGAGAGAGAGGGAAATATCTATCTTGTCTTTTTTTTCACCATGCATCAGCATCTCTGTGGCTTGTCTCAAATACCTTGTGTGGGAATTTTGACTGATCTTGAAGCATTCACAATCAGAATACACACACTCACACACACACTGTATCCTAAACCTAATCCTAATTCTCACTTTAAGCCTAAACTCAAGACCTACCCCTTTAACTAGCCACATAAGTGAGGACTGGTATTTGGCCCTCATAAGTATATAAATATACTTATACACACACACACACACACACACACACATTCTGCACACATTGTGTTCAATTACCTAGGGGCTTCTCTTTACCTACAGTTTCTCTTTCTGTCTTTTGTTCTCTCCCTCTTTTTCTTCTTCCCTCCTGAAATACCCACGCTTCTCTTTGTCTATATCGCTTCAGTTTTAAAATCCACCATTCCTTTGTTCTAACTTCACCAGTCTCTTTTCTCTCCCTTTATCTCTCCTCTGTCATTTCTACATAATTCTAGAGTAGCTCTGAGCTTCAAGGTATGAGTTGAATACACTTCGCCCTCATATTATGGAATATGTCCAGATGATTTCCAAACTAACGATATTTATATGAAGTGATAATAATGAGGTGGAGTTAAGTCTCCTTGTGGTTTGGATACAGCCATGCGGTGCAGAGGTTGGTGATTTCTTGTGCCAATTTCTAACTCACACACACACACACACACACACACACACACACACACACACACACACACACACACACAC